>JABVXS010001900.1:0-11190 GCA_013365335.1 Madathamugadia hiepei | reverse complement strand
CATAATGATAATCGCGTTAATGATAATGTAGATTAATCATAATGATAATCGCGTTAATGATAATGTAGATTAATCATAATGATAATCGCGTTAATGATAATGCTGATTAACCATAATGATAATTGGCATGACAACAAAGCTAATTATTTATTTAAATTACAATTCATATTGGTAGCTTGAAAAATTTTAAACAAATTGAAATGTAAACAAGGGTATGAAAGAAATTTTGTTTATCATTTTACTGATAAAAGTTATCATCAAATTTGTCAGCTAAAAATATTATCAAAGAAGAGAGAATGATAAGGTAGTAAATAGTAGAACATTACCTACCAGGTATTGTATGTATTCATCTTAGAATATAATAAAAGAAAAGAACAATGACAAAGTACGCTGTCGTCGTCAACGTCAGCGACATCATCAGACGACATGCTACAAACAATAAACAGATGACATCATGGAACAAATAAACTTCCGAAAAATATTTTTATTTATTGATTTATGAGCAACATCTTTAATTCAATTTAAAAACAAATTTCTTTGTAATTGACCAATATTTAGGAGAACATTTATCAATTCTCGAGATTGAGAAATTGTAAAGCTGGAAGTTGAAAGGTCATAATAAGCTTGCATTTGAACAAATTCTTATAATTACCTCAATTATTTTATGAGAAAATAATTAAATGAAATGGTCAAAACAACTTTAAATGACGGAAACCTTTTTCAATTATTTTCTATCCTGTGGTTTATCAGTTCAAGTTTCGAATTTATTCTAAGGCTATTTTAAATTTTAAATTTTTACTTCGCCTTGAAAACACTTTATTTACCATAGTGAAATGTGGGAAAAAAGGAAACCGAATTTATTGATCGTTGAAAATTTTCATAACGAATCTGTCGGTGTATGTATGCATGTGTGGATGTGAGTGTTTGCATATGTATGTATGCGTAAGTGTATGCACATGGATATGTGTCTGCGTGTATGTGTGTATGTCAATGGTTGTGCTACCCTTTGCAGAGATACACAGATTGTTTGCTAAGTCATCCAAATGCCCTATTGCACTTAGTCCTATCCGTAACTTAACGAACTCAGGCTAACACTAAGGAATCAGTTCAACATGTAAATAACGTATGTCGACATTGCGCAAGCAGTTCACGTTGATGCTAGTAAATAGTTCACGTTGACCTCACGTATGCAGTTCACGGAAATTTCAAGTAGAACTGTTCAATTTATCATTAAAACTTAAAATTGAAAAATAAATGAAAAGAATTACAACGCATTTACCCATGTAATGTATGGAAAAGTGATAAATTATCTACAACATTTAGGGAATTATAATTATCAACGATAAATTTTAAGTGATTAATTAATTAATTACAAACAAATGAAATGACAATATTTGCAAAGCATTTTTTAAATCTTTCTTTCTGTTCTTTAAATAAAAAAAGTGAAATAATGAAAGAAAGTAATTTCAATTAGATGTTTTGAGATAGTGGAAAGGTTTTATAATTAATGAATGCGGCATTAGGACGGCAATTTGCGCATGTGGCGCAAATTTAGCTCTGTATAGGATGTGTGTATCAGAGGTGAGATGACTACTATGTCCAATGATCCATAGAGGAATGAGGTAGGGATAATGTATGAGTAAGGAGTAACCAATGATAACTTACTCACTCTCTCTCTCTCCATCTCTAACAATACGACATTTACCTTCGTCTGCCAACTTGTTTTGAACATCGTTTAATCTGTATGTTCCAAGTCACTTTTCTGGATGCTCTTTGTTTACATGGCTGTCACTTCCGTATTTGTAAAGAGAGAGAATAAACGATGAGAGAAAATTCAGGTTTTGAAAGTAACTGAATGGGGTGACATAGATTGACGAATGATTACAGGTAATCCACGAAGTGACATGTTCTTTCTTTTTTCATTTTCAAAGGGAGAGTCATGAAAACTGCTAGAGATTCTGTTTATTGAGGGAGAGAAAGAGAAAAGCGGATAACTTTTGACAGAATGAGAGAAGAAGAGGTCGTTAGAGGGGAACCATTCCAGGTAAGGGCAAATTATGTTGCACACACATACACACAATTCCATGCATCGATCGGATTTTGAAAAACCAATTATAAATATGAAATTTGTTTCAACAGCACATTTGGATTACTTTACCACTTGACCTTTAACCTCTTTCTAACCTTTTCATCCTGATATGCTTGGATTTCAAAAGGGTTAAATAGTTATTTGCGATATTTTTTCGATGATAGTTTCATTTAAGTGTAATTATCACATAACCTGTAATACTCTCCACATCTTTCATTTTCTCCTTCGATAAATAGCTTCGTGACCTTTATAATCAGAAATAATTCAGGAAATACTTGCGGAGAAAAATAATTTTCCCTTAATTTTTATTTTCTAACATGCATGCCACTGATTTGTTCAATTAAATTATGTTTAAACAAAATTTTCAATTATATAAATTTTTTAAATTTTAATTCGATTCTGGTCTCAGAATTATTTAAATAAAACTTGGTCGTCACGATCATTACAACCAACTTTAGACTTATTTGAAATAGAATTTAAATGGAATTTTTGTAAAATTTTTTCGGAAATAAATTATCGGAAAAAATGAAAGGAAAATAAGATTAACCTTTTGTGAACGATCGCTGGGGGTTTGATTAAATTGGCAGCGGTAAATTTAGTAACTTTAACAGTTTCTGCTGATGATAAGGATTGCTTATCAGTGATATCAATGGTGGTCGCAGCAGTGGCGGCGATGATAGCATCAGCCATTCAATTTGGCTCAATCCTTTTATATTCCGAAAAGGGAAAGGAAAAAAGCGAACAAATTCCGAGTTCTAAACAAATAATGATAACTGCAGAAATTGGTGTAATTAATTAATTATTAAAATTTGATTGAAATGAGCTTTTAATAGAAATCAGTATAATTTAATTTTAAAATAATGTTAGAACTTGATTCAAATTAGCTGTTCAGCAGAAAAAAAATAAAGAAAAGAAATTTCATAACATTTGTAAACAAATACTAACAATCAGGGGTTATTTTAAATTGTTTCAAATAATTCGATGGTGGAAATTAGTGTAATTAATTAAAGGATTATTTAACAATGACCAACATTTTAATTGAAGTGAACTGTTTAGCAGAAAAGACAGGAGAGATTTTGTTAAATTTTAATTTGAATGACAGCTGTAGAAATCAGTATGGTACTTAAAAAGTAATTGACAGTGATTAAATTTTCAATTAAAATAATCTATTCAGTCAAAAAAAAATTAAAAATTAATAAAAATGGAAATTGAATAATTAAGAAAATTTAAATAGAATAAATTGCTAATTTAAATAATTATTTAATTTTAGTAAGAGTAAATCTCTCTCTTCCCACTTTCCCAACCACTCTGCTTCATTTTCTTTTTTGCAATTTAAAATTCAATAAAATTAAAAACGATAAGTAATAAGTTATCACTGATAAGTTCATTTTTTTGAATTCCTCCTTTTGAATAGAACAAATAGACAAGATCAGTTAGCAGGAAAATTTTCCAATATTTGTTTGTCGATTTCGAAAAATTTTAAAAACAATTTATTTATTTTTCAACAAATGGCTCTTATTACACTGAAGTTGATGGAATCATTCGCTGTTCATTTTCCTCTCTTTAAAAAGATTTTTTTGTTAAACTGAAAATAGAATTCTTTTAAATGAAAAATAAAGCTCATACATTCTCCTTCTCTCTCTCTCCTAATCCTTCTTTTCCCTCTCCCAATCTTTTTCCCAACTCTCTCCCTCTCAGTTTTTTTTTGTTTTTCACGTTTAAAAATAAATACAGTTAAAAGTACAAATGAATTTTGAGCTAACCTTCTTTTTTCTTTTCTTTTGGAAAAAATTAATTAAATTTAATTTTGAAAAATTTTATTTTGGACATTTTCATAGCTCTATAAATCCAACAGCAAACTTAATTTGTTTAAAAATTAAATTGAAATATTTGATCGGATGGATAATACTGCTCAACCTAGATTTATTATTTTTCCTATCAGCCGAAATTTCTTATTAAACTCATTTATAATTTAAAATTAGGTGGTGCCAAAGAAAAGGGAAATGGAGAGAAGAAAAGAAAAGAAGAAAACAGAAGGATAATTAATACGAATCAATTAGGTATCCTAATTAACTCAAACATTTTCATTATGTTTTCAGGATCATTCTAAGATGATGGGTAACATTCATTATTAATTAATGACTACGGTTAAACGCCTTATCAGTGTATTTCTATGACAGCAATTAATTAGGTATTCTTAATAATGTCCAATTTTCCAGTACGTCTTCAGGATTTCCCTAATGAATTAAAATTAATTACCTTTATAATTCAATTTAGTACTAATTATTGATTGCGATTCTATGCTTTTTCAAAGTATTAAATGATAACAGTCACTGAGAGCAAATCAGAATTTCCTGGCATTTTGCTGATAAGAGATCAAATAAAAGTGATAGAAGGAGTTCATACAAAATCAAAGAAAGAAAGAGTAAAAGCAAATATGTTAGCTAAGATTGAAAATGCATTAGAATGAAGAGATCTAAGCATTAATCGGAAATGGTAGAGTAAGTCCTAGGCCTGAAGCCTTAGGCCCGAATCGTCAGATAGTATATAGGAAGTAGGAAGTGGAATAAGGCTAAAGCCTATGAAATGAAAGAACGAGGAAAATGAAAAGCTTGTGAAGGAAGAAGCTAATCAATAATGGCTACTAGTATAGTTGGTTCAATTCAAGAACTAAGGTATTTTGAAAACAAAAAAATGCCTTAAATTATTAAAAATAAAAATTTTTGATTTCGACTGAATCACGAACTTGAAACGTTGAACATTATCAAATAAAAGGTAAGCATCTAATCTGAAGCGTTTTTAAACAATTTAACAGATATTCAAATGTGAAAATCTGAGTAATTTTCTATTTTTTCAAGATAATTAATCATTCTTTTTAACAGTTTTTTGTTAATTAACATTTTCAATATTTTTGAAGTATCTTTTGATGTACTCTAATCAATTTGAAATATCTTTTGATGTACTCTAATCAATTTGAAGTATCTTTTGATGTACTCTAATCAATTTGAAGTATCTTTTGATGTACTCTAATCAATTTGAATGAAACTTCTTTATTAAAAAATATTCACACTAGCACGGAAGCAAGTAGCTTTGAAGAAGTAACATATTGATGAAATCTATTAATTAAAATTTAACTGATGATAAGTGTGATATTTTATTTGTCAATAAGATGAAGTGAACAAACAAAAAAAGCGTTTGATGTCTTTTCAAAAATTAAAAGGTCAAGGTCAAACATGTCGCATACATCAATCAATAAAGTAATAGCGGTCTTCGAACTTCCTGCCGAAAAATTTTTTTCTTCTGCCAACATCTCATGTTAATTGATAACAACTATTGGCTATCTTTAGGAAATTATTTAACCGATGATGTCGTCCAGTATGCCGGAATATTCTTCGGAACACTTGATTTGATTTTATAAATGGATTACTTTAAAATTTTTAATTTAAACCGTCAAATCTGTTTAGTTTAATTTTTCCCAGAACAAAATTCTGTCCTTTTTTTATTAAAATTTTGAAATTAAGTAATTGATGATTCTTAATGAATGAAAGTGAACCATTTCCGTCGTATTATCCCGCAAAAAAGTTTCAGAACACAGAATAATCGAATTTCTTAATTGTTTGCAGGTAGTGAAATGAGCATATGTATATTTGTAAGGTAGCAGTAACAGTGGAAAGGTATTATGTAAGGTAGCAGTAACAGTGGAAAGGTATTCTGTAAGGTAGCAGTAATAGTGGAAAGGTATTATGTAAGGTAGCAGTAACAGTGGAAAGGTATTATGTAAGATAGCAGTAACAGTGGAAAGGTATTCTGTAAGGTAGCAGTAACAGTGGAAAGGTATCACACAAAGTTAAAAAATCGTTTTCAAAAAAATGAAAGGAAAAGTTTATGAATGTGAGAGAAAAAGAAAAAGTGAAATTAAATGAAACTCCGAATCAATTTGATATGATTACACAATCATTCAGGGATTTTAATCCGTAAATTACCATTGAAAACAAAAAACTTTTTTTCGAAGAAAACTTTTCAGTAATATTTCGATAAATGGAAATTTAACTTTTCTATTTGGCACGGAATTCTGATTTACTGAGGTGGAAATGTTATGAGTTTCTTGAAAACGGTGAATTTTGAATCGGTAGGAAGGATGACACAATTGGATTTCTTTGCAAAATAAAATTTGAATAAAATTTAACAAAATTTTAACACTTTCTTACATGAAATTACTGAATGGAAATGACGAAAAAAAGATAACTTTGATAAAAGTCAGAATAATTTGAAAACTAATTTGGTTTTAACAAAAAGGACAGGTTTTTTTGTTTTCAAAAACACCAAGTAATCTGGAGATACTGTAAAAAGAGAAGAAGTGGCTAAGCAAAGCTAAGTGTATTTCATCTTGGCGATTTTTGAAAGTGTTCAAAAATTGAAAAAATAATCCTTAAACTTAAATATCTTGAATAGAATACTAAAAGTAAACTCAAAATTTAGAAAAAATTTTCGGCAGCAAATTTCGTTGGTAAGAGATGCCAATGAAATGTGTTTATCATGTAATTGGAATAGTTGATCGTTGGATAACATGTTGAACAATTAAACGATATTTTCGAAAATCTCGTTTTATTCAAAACATTTAGAGCGAGAAATGTATCGACGAATTAATTAGAAAAATAGCCATTAATTAGAAAAGTAATTAGCGAAGAACTAAATTAACCAAAATAGTGATCAAGATCTCCGTAATTAATGATTAAGGGCTCCAGTGGTATAATGAAGAGATGCAATTGCATGTGTATGTGTATGTGTGTGTACGTGCATATATGCATGTGCGTGCATGTATGTGTGTAGGTCTGCGGCGAAATAATTTTTATGATAGTTATTTAATGATGGCAATTAAAACGGAGTAAAAATTTTTTTAATTCGAAAAAAGTTTAAAGTTAAAAAGTATTTTGTCGTGCTGTAACATTGAGGTTGATGGAATAATTTTACCTTCAAATTTGAAAAATTGACAGAAAAAAGAAGAATGTGAAAAGAAACGAAAGTAGAAATGATTGTTTTCGTGCTTCTCCAGGATTTTAAAATTTCTGATGTTCATTTGAAGATATTAATTAATTAATTCCTTGCAAGAGAAGCAAAGATTAGCGTAAATGGTACTAAGCAAATTAGATTTGGTTTTTTCAAGTACAACGTTCTTTTTCCGCCTTTTTCTCTGACTTATCTTAGCTTAGCTCAGCTTGGCTCAAGAAGTTGGCGGTTAGTGTCGGAACTGTGTTTCAGTTAGCATAGCCATCAGTCATCAAACTTTCAATGGAATTGTCATCTTATGTTCAATGGAAATCTTTCACACTTGCTAGAAATCATACTATAAAAGTTGGAAAAAGAGAAAGTAAGCTGATGACAACGGAGGAACGAAACTGAGAAAGTTCGAAGTTATTCAAAATTTTTTCGAAATAAAACCTTTATAAACTCGCTGTTTACATGATTTTAGCTTCACAGTAGTAACAAAAAAGGTAATGCATTCCAATTTTTTTTTAAAAAGTTGGCATTGTCAAATTCGAAAATAATTTCATATTTATTGGTGATATTGCTAGCAGTGATGATGAAAGCAATATCTTATAATAATCATGGTAACGGCAGCATCCTATAGTGATCGTGAAGATGGCAATATCTCGTGACCATAATACATTATAAAAATCATAGTAATACTTATCAACTGATAATCGTGATGATACTAATATTTCGTGAAATCATGACAGTAATGATCTGATGGAAATTGTGGTGATATTGGTATTATATAATAGTGTTGATGATGATATTGCATAATAATAATGATAATAATATCCATTGATAATCACGCGGTATAATCGTAGTATCATATAGTAATCATGAAGATAGTAATAACAAAAAATAATATCTCCTAACAACCATAATAATGGTATTGTTGCGCAATATTCATGATATATAATAATTATGTTGATATTAATATCTTATGATCACGTGATACTAATCATGTAATAATAATAGTACAATAATCATTATTATTATCACTATTAGCACGATTATTATGCACTATTACCATTACCATGGTTTGAGCAAAGGTCGTGAGCGGTCGGTTGTGTGAGGAGCAATGACGAAGAGGTTTCGCGCCAAGGTTGTTTTAAAACCAAGGTTAACCCAGTTACCCATGACCCATGATGAAACCTGACCAAAAGTCTGCAATACCCCGGGTGACTCCCGGAATAAGGACCGAACTGGGCTCTAATGAACCAGGATACCTGTCGAGAAATGGGTCACACTTCACAAGTCTCATTGTTGAGCAAAGGCATGGGTCTGTAAGGTTATCAGAAGCGGAAGAACCTCGGAGAACCAGCAGAAGGTCACCACTTTACTGGGATCTGCTCGCATCATTAGCCGATACATCACGTAGTCCTAAACGCTTGGGAAGTGCTCCACTAGTGATATGTGTGATACTAAATCCAGCATCGTAACATCAGTTGCTCTGTTTTGTTTGAACATGAATAAAATGAAATAAATGAGAGCAATATTATGATAATAATAGTCGAACACTTCCATAAACCAGAAAAAAAACAAAGATCTTACATTGCTCTACAAACAATCCCACATAGCAAACCAACAAAAGTAGAACTTTTCCGGAAATTTAAAATTTGTCAGCAATTTATAGATTGGAAAAGAAGAATTGGTATTGTTATGTTTCGATAAAATTTCAAAGAGCTGAAATTGTTTCAAAAGCATTTGAAGGTAAGTATCGTATTCAAAATACCGGTTTGTTGACCTCTGGTCGACGTTAAACAATTATCAATGATATCTCAACTATTTCTCATTTCTTTACTTCTCTGATCGCCTAGCAAACTGCTAGAGTAAACATTTCATTGCATTACATAAATATTGATGTCTAAATCACAAAGGATTTATTGCTTGAGGTAACTGGGTGAATGATACGAAATGATACGGCAATTTACAACGAAAGAAAAATAAGATATAGGGAATCGAGATGACTGGGATAGAGGAAGTTCTGGCAGCTCGAAGATGTATGGCCAGAAGGAATAAAACCAATAGAAGAAGTAAGAACCGGAAGAAATCCATAAGTTACGTCTTCCGGTAAGTTACAAAAGTATTTTTGATTGAAAATGATTGTTAACAAAATAAATGTTGAAAAAATCTTCAGTTTTTTTTATTCTAGGTGGCTATTTCTGTGGCTATCCATAAAAACTTAATTATTATAATCATCAAAGTTCCGGAAGCGCGAAACCTCCGACAACTGAGGGAAATATTCGCCTATTTCCATCTCCGGAGGTTCTATGAGGTGATTTCGAGTAATTTTCAGCGGAAGACAGACATACTGAATAAAACCAATGGAAGAAGTAAGAACCGGAAGAAATCCATAAGTTGATCGGAATGATTACGATATTGGTAATTCCGGTAATCGGATAAGTACTCCTCGGTTGGTTATGGAAATTAGTATTGACTTCCAGAAGGTTTAAAAATGCATTTTATACCGAAAATAAATGTTGAAATAACATTTCATTATCGATGGTCATCGATTTAAGCCCAATTATGAGAATCAATAAATTTCTTATATTGTAATTTCAATGTCAAAAATGTGTGCATTACGAAAATTCCCAAAAGTACAACAATAAAATTAAAATGCATTTTCGATGAAAAATGACGGTCAAGAAAATGACTGATGAAATGAGATTGAATGCAATGCAAAATATTACATGAGAAAATTCAAATATTCCCCAATTCCCATAATACCAAAAGTTATTTTTAAAACTTTTCAATTTATTTTTGGTTCAATGATAAAAATGCAAAAAAAAATGTACTAAAAAGGTAAATAAAAGTGGAACCATTTTTTTAAATGAATGCGAACATTTCGACAATGTCAGACCCTGACGGAAATTTTCAAGTGAGAGACAGCAGAAAGAAGGAAGGAAAATGTAAAGAGAAAGCGAGAGAGAGAGGGAAAAAATGAAAAAATGTTGGATCGATATCTTTTACAGGCAAATTTTTTGAAAAACGGAAAGTCTATTTTTGGTAAGGGAGTACTTGTTGAGAGGATAGGCCTAACAGAATAGGGCACGGCTGGATAGGCTAGGCCTATCCCATCAGTGAAGGTAAAGTAGTGTAGGACAAGACGACAAAGGAGAAGGACAAACCAATAAAGGATCAGCTAAAGCGCTAAAAAGAATTGCCAAAAATGTTTTGATAAAATTTCATAAGCAAGTAATTCCGATTTGTTTTTTTTTATTAGTAATTTAATTCTCTTCTTTACTAAAATACCATAAAATAAAATAAAAATGAAAGCGAATTGCGACATACATGAATTACATTGCAATGCTCGCTGCGGGATTGCATTCGGGAAAAAGGCTTAACAAATACATCGATTCTAGAACAGTTGCTTTTTTTTCATTTTAAACAAAAAAAATTTTTTTGAACGAAGTTTCCAATCCCGGTAAGTGACAATCAGTCATTATTATCGACTGCGGTATTGTATTTGTGAGATTCCAATGCTGATAACAGATAAAGACCATGATTGATCAGTTCCTGACAACTGCTTATCACGTATTAATGTTACTAGTATTGTGATAGTGATTTTACCCTGATACTAGTAGTAGTAATAGGAGAAACATGGAAAATAAAAAAAGTTTCAAAATAGAAGAAATTTAAATGACTGACATATAATTTCATCATTGTTCAATTAGCTAATCCCTTAAAAAAAATTTAATTAATTTGCAGTCAAAAGCAAACATCGGAAACATTTCTGCCATTTGATAATTAATATTAATTCGTTATGTGAATTAATTGTAATTACGATTACGTCACCATGGTATTCTTTGGCAATTATACTGTTGATTCATCGACAGAGTCATTATCGGCCATCAGTTCTATTCCGAACTTTAGCGATTTGATGAATGAAGGATGTATATGAAGCGCGCTCCTGAGCGATTCGTTTTAAATCACCCATTATGATGAG
The DNA here is from genome assembly GCA_013365335.1 of Madathamugadia hiepei. Taxonomy (NCBI): domain Eukaryota; kingdom Metazoa; phylum Nematoda; class Chromadorea; order Rhabditida; family Onchocercidae; genus Madathamugadia; species Madathamugadia hiepei. Next base: position 124 of record JABVXS010001900.1, on the reverse strand, counting down.
TATATCGTGTTAAGAGGTCCTGTAGATTTCTTCCTGTACTTGACAATAAAATTTGTTAAGTACATCTTCTTCCGCTTCGGTAGTTGGAGCGTATACTTGAATAAAGGTGATTTAAAACGAATCG
>JABVXS010001898.1:0-11200 GCA_013365335.1 Madathamugadia hiepei | reverse complement strand
TCAAAATTTTAAAAGATGCTAGTAAACTTTCTACACTTACTTATAATTACCATTTTCCATTACGCTGTACAATCTTTCATAAATGTATGAATAATTTGGACGTGTATGATAATCCAATGCTCGCAGATGAGTTGTAATCTTAATAAAAATTTCAATTTTATATTTTTGAAAAGTTCAACACATTTGTCAAATTTTCATAACAGATATTATGAATAGTCCATTAATTAATTAAACTAAAGAAATTTCAAAAATTGCTAACATCAAGAAGTTCTTTTGGACTATTGCAGCATAATGCTGCATCAAGTGTTGCAAATTTTGCTTTACCAATTTCATCCTTACCACTGAAATTTCATTTCTTAAAAGCATTAAAATTTTTTTCATTTTGCTTGTTTCAAAACTTGAGAAGATGCGATTAAAACTTTCTGAAAGTTGAAGAGTCGAAAAAATGGAACAAAAAAAAAAAAAACGTCAAATGTACCGGACATTAGCCCATGGTAATGGACCTCTCATTTCGACTAAAACATAAATCATTGACCATAAATCATCCGGTCGTCCTTGTTCATTACGGGTATGTGTATTTGCTGAGCAATATCTTACTGTACCTCTGCAAAACCCTTCAGTTCATTGCTTTTTTATTTTAGAAATTTGTAAGAATTTCATTTGGAAAATTAAAAATTTTGACCTCATTTATCAAACAAATTGTGGAACATGAAAATTTGAGTTTGCATTTCGCATTTTGAGGTTTAATTTGCGTTTTCGGGTTTGGCAGGTGAATAAAGAATCAAATTTTTTTATATTTCACAATGAAATTGCAAGGCTATATTCGTATCGATCGTAAGCGGTCGGTCCCCAACGACAGACTTTAGCGACGGGTCGGTTGGGCAAATCTAGTCGCAGTCACATGAATGCTAGGGCGTTCTCCAACGATGGCTTGCATGGACAAGACCTGGTATATGAAAATCATGAGCAAGGGTTTCCGGCTTAGGGAAAAAGCATGGAGCGATGACGTGGAGAGGACGCTCGACAATAGCGGACCCTACAATCACGTGGGACAAATGCTAGGAAGAAGAAGAATGAAATTGCAAAGAAAAATTAATCAAATGAATTCTTAATTCAGTCAAAAAAATTTATGATAATCCTAATAAAGAGGCCTTTTTTTTTGTGATTTGAAATATATCACTTAGGCGGGCTGTTTTGTTAATTTTGAGAAATTATTTTAAATCAACGAAAATGAAATAATACCAAACCGAAATAAAGTATCCTTCCTGGGCATTCGTAATTTCACACTACCATTATCACTGATTACATATTCGCGTGATAAACCAAAATCAAGAATGTGGATGACATGAACAGCTTTACCTCGTCGACCAATAGCAAGATTGGCTGGTTTCACATCACGATGTATGTAACCAACCTTAACAAAATATTTCGCCTTCAATATGATCATACACGGATGATTAGATTAATTGTCACAATTGATCATTTGATCGATATGATAATTAAGGCTAAGCTAATTTGATCATAATAACCGGCAAGATTAATGTGATCGTGACAAATATGATGATCAAATCATAACATCAATGTTATCAGTACAAATGCATTGTCCTTGTAAGCAAAGATCATAACAAACTTCATGCAATTGTTTCAGTCCATGCAAAATATTGATCCCAACTCGAACTTGTGTTGAAATACTACAGATCGGACATTGCTTGAACAATTGATTGAGTGAATATCCCAGAAGTGTCATTACCATATAGGAATACCTATAAAAAAATTTTTTTACTTGATAATTATTAATTTAATAATCGACTATTCTTCTTCTTCTTCTGTTAGCGTTTGTCCCACTGACATGGCACATTACCGAGACGTATGGAGACAATGCTCCAAAGTAGCGGACTCCGCATCTCAGTGGGACAAACGCTAACAGAAGAAGAAGAATGTATTGTCATATAGATAAACCAATCAATAAGCATCGATGAAAATTCTGCATTCAAAATTGATGCAATGAATGATTGATGACATTGTGATATTAAAAACTGAACAACTGAGTGATCGAATGTTCTCATCGTTGAGCTTGATGAAATGGTAAATTTTGTCACCAAAATGGCGAAGTCAATCTTCAATTTGAAATCGAGGGACAAGGATATCAATAACGACCGGATCCCGCCAATTGGTCATGGATGCATGGATCAAGTACAAGGATCCAATGGAGCCACAATGTTAACTTATGACGAACTGCTGCCAAGGTCATCAGGCGCCAAAAAATGTCAAATTTATTATGCTCTTCCGCCCGGCTATAGGTCAAACAGGATGTTTCGGTATCTGATTGGCCCACGACAATAGATGGATATGTACATAAACAATGGATTATTACTCCGAGGACATTGTTCGAACGGTGATCAACAGCTCACCTCTGGACTCGTCGTCGTCGTCGACGACGACCCCAACTAACTCCTTTTCTTCAATTATTGTGATTTATCATAGCACGTTTTGTTAGTTTCGTTATCTATCACGTGTGGATTTATTTTTTATTCGAATAAAAAGATATTTACCCAAGTTCGAGGTTTAATTACCCAAGTTTGAGGATCTTACGCAAACAACTACATTAGCGCTATTCCCAACAAATGGTCAATGTCTTTGCTATTCGACACTGATCAAGTGTTTCATGTAATTCTCCAAATAATCTATATTGTTTAAATGATCAACTTAGGAATGCAAATAACAAGGAATTAATTCACAAATATATTTCCACAATGTTTATAAAAATGTTAAAATGGAAAAAAAGAAGAAGAAAGTTTAATTAAATTTACTAATCAATTAAACCTCGTGAACACGTGCTAAACCAATTAATAATGTAATATCATTGTCGAACATTTGTAAACCATTATTATATTGAGTAATTGCCATCAATGGTTGATCAATTCGACAATATGTCTATAGGAAGGCAGAAGCAATCAATCAATCATTGCATTGGATTAATTGTTGCATAATATTTTGTATTGTAATAAGCGTAAAATCTCCAAAAAAGAAAAGAAAAAAAAACAACTTTTGAACATTCTTTTCATGAAAATTTACATTATTACATGAACTTCATGGCAAAATAAAAATTTCGAAAAAAAAATGAAAATGATACTTTTGCTAAATATGCGTATGTTTCAGCTAATTGTTGATTAGTTAACGATGAATGAAATTGTTTCAATGCTTCGTGAAACATTCCCAGCCGATAGCAGCATTTACCAAGTTGATTTTTCCAATACCAATCATTTGCATTCGAATTTTTCATTGCAATAATTGCAATCTGTCAAACACGCAAAAAAAAAAAGTTTAAAAAAAAATTTTTTTTTTTTGTATAAAAATTTTGTATTTATAATTTACCTGATGTAATGCTTGCTTGCTATGAGGAAAAAATGAAAAAAAGTAAACAATGCTAATAAGTCAAATTTATTGAAGCGCAAAAAATAATTTGAAAATACTCCCATCATCTTAGTTCTTATTCAGTTTATCATTTGCAAAAAGTTACAAGTTTTTTTTTTCTTCTTTGAAATTTGTTATTTGATGGAAATTGATGTGCTAGATAGATAATATTGAAAAGTATTTTGCTTGAATAAATGAAAAAGTTTGAATAATTAAATTTGTTCAAACATAACCAACCTGATGTGCAACCCTTATTTCGCCTTCGTGATAGAAGACATACTCGAAGAGATTACGATTAAATCGTTGGTCAGCAGCATATTTATCAATGTTAAGCCTTGATAAATTAACAAATGGTCCATTTGGTTCGGATATCATTGATGCCTTCAGGCCAAGGATAATTAATTAACAATCATTAATTAACAATTAAAAGAAAAAAAAACACAATAATAATCCTTGAAATTATAATTTTTCACTATTTTTAAAAAAAATTTTTTTCTTCGAAATTTTGTTATTTGATTAATTAATGATATGAAGTCATGCAAGGTATTTTCACTTAAGCAAAAAAAAAAAAATGAAATTTGTCGAATAAATTTTTTTTTCCGTTAACGTTTGTCCCACTGGGATTCGCAGGGTTCGCTACTTTGAAGCGCTGTCTCCATACGTCTCGGTTCTGTGCCATGTCCGTTGATAATCCAGTGATTCTTATGTCGCGGGTTAACGTGTTTTGCCGCCGAATTCTTGGTCTTCCTCGGGGCCGTTTTCCTTCTATTTCTATTTGAAGTCCTATCTTGGGGAGCTTCTGTGCATCGTCTCGTAGGGAGTGATCATACCATTTGAGGTTGTAACTCTCGGAGTTTGTCAGCGATGGGAGCTATCCCGTATCGATATCGAATGTCGTCATTCGTTACATGTTTCCCCGATATCCATCGTAACATTTTCGTCACCATATAGAAGCTAGCTTGTGTTCTCTTTCTCTTGTTATTGGCCAGCATTGGGTCCTATATATAGCCACTGAACGGAGGACAGTTCTGCATATGAAGCGATCACTTATCTTCTTGTCGCAAGTGATTCCTGTTGTACTTCACCATTTCATCCAGGCGGCAGCTATTCTCGCGTTGATTTCCTCTTCCATACGACCATCAGTGGATACTATTGAGCCAAGGTATTTGAAGCTGATGCATCTTGTCAGATTGATTCCATTGATTTGGATCGTACATTGCTCATTTGGATTGGTCGTCGAGTATAGAGTCTTCGTGATATTTAGCTGCAATTGTAACTCTGCAAAACGATTGTGCCAGTTCTCTGTACTCGTTGTTCGAGTTCGGTTTTGTTCACAGCGACTAGCAGGATGTCATCTGAGTGTAGTAGTGCCTATGGCACTGACTACTGTAAGTCATGGGTGATGGAATCAATGGCCAGTATGGAGAGTGAGGGAGACAGTGATGAGTCTTGATGCGAAAAATCTTAATTATTGATGTTAAAATTTGCTAATTATTGTTAATTATTACTTTTAATCATGTTAATTGCACCGATATGCTAATATTGTTTTGTTCCAAAAAAAAAGACAAAATAAATTAAAAACTTTTTTTTTCAGTGATTTGAAAGTTTTTTTTTTTACATTTAGTGGTTTTTTTTCAAACAAAATCTTTTTTGAATTAATAAAATTAGAAAAGTGAAAGAAAAGCACAAAAGCAATTAAATGAAATTTCACTTTAAATTTATAAAAAAAAAAAAATTTTTTTTTTCTGCAATACTAAAATAATCTAGCACCGTGCCAAAACGAGTAAATCTAGCAGAGCTTGATGAAGCTGCTCGAGTTGCTTGAGATGTTCGTGATGTACGCAAAGTTTCAGCCAAAGTACCTCCTCTTGATTGGGTATGAATTTCAGATCGTAAAATGCCACTTATCGGCCTTCCAGTGCTTGACATTGGTCTAGGAAAAGTTTTTTTGTTTTCTTGTAAAATCAAAATGTAAAAATTTTGTTTGAAAAATTTTTTTTGTATTAATAAAAAATATAATAATTTGTCAACATTTCTTCTCATTAATTTACCTGGATTTTTCGTACAAATTCTTCTCGTAAAAATTTGCAATGATTTTCAATAAGTTAAACAAAAAATTAAAAAAATCAATCATTGGTAAATCAAAGAAAAAAAAAAACCTAATGCTTTGTTTAGACATTTGATTTGAAGTGATTGTCGGCCTACTAAATGATGTGCCAGGTTTTGCAATTGATGCCAATACCGTATCATCCAAAAATATTTCCGCAATACCACGTTCGTCATTTTCCAGTTCGTCCACGTAGAATTCTTCCGTTAAACAACTCAACATTAAATTCCAAGCTGCCTGAAATGAAATGAAAAAAAAAAAAAAAAAAACAACGAACAATTCTTCTATTCCCATGATAAATTTCATCAGTTGAATAATTATAAATTTTTGAAAAAAAAAAGTAGAAAATTTTAAATTTCAAAAAATTAAATTCCCATTGAAATGATTTGATACATGCCTGATCGCAAGGATTCTTTTTCAGGATTTCATCGCAAATTTTGATTGCTTTTTCAATATGGTGATGGTTGAAGTGAAATAAAGCTATAAGGAGCGGATCAGCAGGCTCCATCATTTGTCACGAGCATTAACTCACAATGCTTCCTTCACATATCCAACATTCTTTAAGCTTACATTGTTTCCAATAGCAACGAGTAATGTAGCGTTGTGTTTCAATGTGAACCATTGCTTTACATTTCAATTTTTGACCATTTCAAACGAAGTGAAAAGGGAAAGATCATCTCTTGGAAATCCCTGTGGACCATATTACCTCCAAATGTATTATTTTATCATTTCATTCTGTTTTGAAGAAAATTTTTCTTTTCATCATAACTAATTGAAAATTTCACTCTCAAGTTTTTAATTTTTGCTTCATTTTTTATGACAAAAATTTGAGATCAATTAATTTCGTGCACTTTTCAATATGTAAGAAAAATTTTTTCTCTCTCCATTCTCAAGCAACGATGATTTTACTGCTCCAATATGAAAATTTTAGGCTTCTCTGTTCATCATTAGTCTCGAACCGGAATCATACATTGTGTATGAGATTCTTGACTCTTATATCAGCTGTTCTCAATCTTTCGTGCCTCGCAGATTGCAATTATTGCGGTGAAAAATTCAAATGCAAATGTTTGTATTGGATGAAACAAGTTGGCAAATGCTGCTATCGGCTGGGAATGTTTCACGAGACAATAAGAAAATTAAAAAAAAAAGAAGAAGGAAATCTTGTATAATTGATCGTTCCAATTTATGTTTCATTAGATTTGGAAAAATAAAAGACAAAAATTTCTCCTTAAAAAATCATTGTTGAGAGCGGAAGTTATTACTGGATCGGTTGTTTGCTTCCTTCCACGATCTTTGGATGCATTATTGAAGAGGACAAGTTGTTGTTATTGTTGTTGTTGTTGCTGTTGTTGCTGCTGCATGCAGCTTGATGAACTTTGCTATTGAAGAAGATTCAGGCGAAGAGATAATAAGTACAACTGGAACTGTTATCAGTAATGAATTAAAATCGAAAATGGTGAATTCAATTATAGCACAAAGTGGATTCAATATTTCATGAGAAAAAAAAAAAAAATTAATAAAAGGAAGAAAATTTTTATGGGAAAATTAAATTTATATTGTATTATTAATAAAATGATGCAATATTTGTTTTGAGAGAAGAATGGATGAAATTTATAAATAAAGTTGATCTGAAATGTTGTAAGTGAAACATTGAAGTGAAACACGTACGTGAAACACGCTATCAATATTAGGGGAATATATTATGCGCTATATTAGAATTAGGGAATATTCCATTGCTTTGCAAGCTTATGCACGGTAGGTTATCACGTGGGATGGAAATCCGAAAGTCAGGGAAGGAAATAACGTTGCACTAGCTTGTGAGCTTACGTGAGCTAGAGCTTTGAAATGCACGTTGTCTAAAATTCCAACAACTCCGTTTTTCTTTGTTTAGCTTTTTCAGTCAAATATGCGTAGAGTGATAAATTGATTAACATTTATAAGATTTAGATTTATCAAATTTTCAAATTTTTTAATTTTTCTTAGGATTAAACAATGAAAAAACAATGATGAAATTTCAGTCTGTTCAATTTTATTAATTTTTTTTTTCTCAAGAAATTCGACGAAAATGATGATAAAGATAGAGCATGTCAATGGAGCCAGAATCCCACTCAACAAGGCTCACAATCGTCGAATCATCATGAGCATCAGCATCAGCATCAACATGCTGTAGAATCACAACGGATTCAGAATGCACCAAGGAAGATTGTTTGTTGTCGATGTTGTCAAATTTGTATGCTTATTTTTAAGGTTTCATTTTTTCATTGAATTTTATTAAAATTTTACTTTGAAAAAACAAAAAATTTTATCCGACTATTATTTACAATGAAATTTCATTAAATTAATAAATTGAGGAATTTTTTATTTTTTATTTTTGAAGTGTGCTGGTATTTTGTGTTACATATTTTGTTGTCCACCAATACCGGAGCTTATTGTACGTAAATTAGCATTTCATCCGCTGCGGAAAGGTAAAACATATATTATGTGCGGTGAGGATGCAAATGGTACTCTGGTTCGAACCAATAATGCTAAAAAGGTTTCGTTTTTTTTTTTGGTTTAATTCAAAAATATTTTTACAATTCTTTTTAAAATCATAAAGTATTGTGGAAAAAAAATTTATGCAATGATTTTTTTTTTTGCTTGAAACTTTCGAAAGTTCGAAATTGTTTAATTCAAAAAATTTTTTTCAAGTAATTTTATTTATTTACTTTTTTTTTATTTTTTATTTCAGGCTTCTAAATTAGCATCATTAAAAATTGAAGTACAACATGTTATTGATGGTTCATCGGTGCTATTGGATGACATTCAAGTATCAACAATTCAAACAAGCCTTGGGTCACATTTACCAATTTTACGAATCAATAATACCAATATTGATTCGAACAAAGATTTGGTATTACAATGTCAATAATAATAAATTATTTTTTTTAATAAAATTTAATTTATTTTTTTTCAAAAACTTTTGAATAATTTTATTTTTTTTTTAAAACTTTTGAAAAAAATTTTTTTTTTCAAAAACTTTTGAATAATTTTTTATTGTCAATAGCAAATATTGCTAAAATTAAAACATTTCAAAATAAAATGAATGAAAAAAAAATTTTATCACTAATTTGCGGGTATTAATTATTTGTTCGTCTTTTACATTCAATTTTGAGTAAAACGATTTTGATCAAAAATTTTTTCCAATTTTAATATTTCACAAAAAAAAAGTTTTTATTCTTTCCATTTAATCATTAAACAGTTTTTTTTTTTCAACTTTAAAATGAAATTTTGTTTTTTTTCCAAGGTTATACTATTTTCGCAACCAAATAGCTCCGATTTGGGCTGTTATTTTCAACCATCTGGATTAAGTTTTGGGTAAATTTCAATTAATTTTTCTAAAGCAGTTATTTTCCAATTAGCAAATACATTTTTAAATGAACAATGGCAATGAAAAGCTTATTGTTTTTCGAAGATTTGTCTTTTCTCTATCCTAAAAATACAGTAACCCCGTAATGAAATACGGTAGGATGAAAAATACATTAACCCCGTAATGAAATACGGTAGGATGAAAAATACAGTACACATTGCAATAAATTTACTACTCTGACATCAATGCACTGAAAGGAGTCTAACTTTTTGTCATCAACCTACCATCATCTTGTCCTCTAACGTAGTCTAACTTACCAATCATCTTGTCTTCCTCAAATACAGTAACCCTAGCGAACTACTGTAAATATAGAAATAGTGATAATTCTGGCATGAATGCAGTTTTGATTGAAGAAGAGGAGAATGTAACATCTTCCATCATTCATCCATCCATCCATCCATCCAATCACTCTTTTTCTACTTTCCTCAAATACAGTAACCCTAATGTGGTATACAGTATGAAAGTAATGAATTTCTACTACTTCGGTCCATAAAAAATTTGCACTATTAAATTAGATATATAGTAAAGAAATGTAATTTTATCGTAACGTCAATAGTTTAAATAACCGACAACTATTAGTATTACTGATGATTAATTGAGCTACGGTATTTGCGGATAACAATGCTTCTCATTTCTAGTGATAACAATGCTTCACATTTCTAGTGATAACAATGCTTCTCATTTCTAGTGATAACAATGCTTCTCATTTCTAGTGATAACAATGCTTCTCATTTCTAGTGATAACAATGCTTCTCATTTCTAGTGATATTTCTGAATTGCTCCAAGCTGATTTATATGCGTATGATTATTCCGGATACGGTATTAGTACTGGTCATCCATCCGAGCGAAATATTTATGCTGATATTGAAGCTGCTTACAAATATATTTCTGAATTACAAGGACCAAATGTTCGAGTAAAACTTCAAAATTTGATTTTTTTAAAAAAAATAAGTGTGCCAAAAAATTTCTTATCACCCCACCGACTTATTACACTCATTTATATCAATTATTTTTTCACATTGAAATATAAAAGAATGCAATTACAAATGTAAAAAAGTGAAATTGTAAAAAAAAAAAGAAAAAAATTAATTACAAAAAAAAAATCGCAGAAATTTTTTTGATACTATCATTATTGAACGAATATTATTCAAGATTAGTCATTAAAATGCTTGTTGTTATATGAAATTGCAATAAGTTTTTATTTTAAAATTTGAAAATTTTTGAAATGAAATTGCAAAAAATTTTATTCGAAAATTTGAAATGAAATTGCAAGAAATTTTTATTTGAAAATTTGAAAATTTTTGAAATGAAATTGCAATAAATTTTATTTGAAAATTTGAAATGAAATTGCAAGAAATTTTTATTTGAAAATTTGAAAATTTTTGAAATGAAATTGCAAGAAATTTTATTCGAAAATTTGAAATGAAATTGCAAGAAATTTTATTTGAAAATTTGAAATGAAATTGCAAGAAATTTTTATTTGAAAATTTGAAAATTTTTGAAATGAAATTACAAGAAATAAGTTGCGCAAAAAATTTATCAAACATTTGCCAATGCTCAAAATTTATACGGTGAATAAATTAATAAATGAAACATTTAATGGACAATCAATTAGGTTAATTTTTTTTTAGATTGCATTATTTGGTTACAGCATTGGTACGGTAGCAACAATTTACATGGCATCGAAGCATCCAGCAAACCTTTGTGGTATCATACTCCTTGCACCACTTGCATCCGCTTTAAGGCTTTATTTTCAAGCTAATCAAAGTTGTTGCATGGATCGATTTTTAAAGTGAATGTTTCATTTTGTTTTCAAAATTTTTTAAAAATTTACAAAAAAAAATTCCAGCCTTGTTACATTTGTTGATACACGGCGGTAGCAACAAATTTGCATACGGTACCAAAAATTAATCTAAATTAGCAACAATTTATATATGGTATATATAAAAATTTTTGCATACAATTATTGCTAATGGTTGCTGAATTCAAAAAAAAAAAACAAACAAAAACTGAAAATAGAAATTTTGCAAAATTTCAAGAAAATTTTTTAATTTTTCCAATGCAATTTTTTTAGCAATTAAAATTTTTATTGCAAAAGTTTTATTTTTATTCTTAAAAATTTCCACAATTTTTATTTTTTCCATTCATTTCACTGTAAATTTTTTTTTTAAAATATTTTAATGGTTTAATTATAACAAAAACATACACACATACACACACACGCACACACACACACACACATATCATGTTAGAATGATTTAATTCAATTTATT
>JABVXS010001897.1:0-11206 GCA_013365335.1 Madathamugadia hiepei | reverse complement strand
GGTGAAAGCGAAGAGCACTTTGGTGAGTATTGGTCCTGATGTGACATCCTCAACGTGAGATGGGCAGCTCCGTCTAATCATAACACTTAAACCTCTCCCGCCACTGTGTGGCTCTCACCACGGAGATCATTGGTGACCCTGGCAGAAACCGAACCTATAATCTTCTGGTTAGAAACCAGATGCCTTTGCATTTGGCTACAGGGTCACCTAGAATAATCTATTCTTCTTAAAAAAACTGGAGAAAAGCAAGGAAGCTTTAATTCGTCTGGCGCATAAAACTGCCTTTATTCTTTGAAAAAACCTTAAATCATTCTTACGTACCTTTCTCAGTTGTTAAATCAACCTCAACGGTTGGATTGCCACGTGAATCATAAATAGAACGAGCGTGAATACGTGTAATCGGCATAGTTTACGAGACTTTATGAATGTAGCGGAAGTCACTGCAATAAAATGACAATAATTATGAAATGAAATTTTAATTAAGCGCAGATATCAATGTAGAACACAAATGTTGATCAAAAACAAAACGAATACAACAAACAAATCGTGTTTACAAATCACCACGTTTAGAAGCGTTATATCACAAACAATGATAAAAGTGGCAGAACAATTACAAATATACGTAATTTCATTCAAATTCACACAAACATTACTCCACCAGCTGTTAACCCAGCTAAAACTTAGATAAAAACAATGAGTGAATAGTCAACATTTCTTCGACTTCATCAGTTCGTCGCTGAATCTGAGTTATTGATGTGGAAGGAGTAGTTAGTTATTGGCTGCTCGTTGTTGTTAGGAATGACTAGATGTCAGCAATTGGAGGTTCTCATTGGTGAACAGAGGTGTTTAAACTAATCAACCAACATATCACCGATATAAGGAGGAGAGAGATGGACGAAGAGAGTAATTGAGATGTAGAAATGAAAAAAGAAACAGAATAATTCGTTTCGAACCTTCGAAATTCCCAGAACCAGTCTTTTATTTTCCTTGTGCAAAAAAACCAAGGCAATTAAATTTGTCCTATTACCATTGGTATTACAATTCAATAACTCTCCACAATCAATTATATTTGAAAAATAGTTATTTTAAACACTCCGTTCCAGTAGCATATCTGAAATGATTTGGTATAATGTGAAACTAAATTTTGAAAAAATTTCACATTACAGAAAGTTTGTTACACGAACCTACAACTACAGGTATTTCATAAAAACTTATTAATTTCTTGCCATAAAATTCGTGTTTTCCATGGTGGTACACATTCCAACGTATTCCTTCCTTATAGATCGAAAAAATGAGAAAGACTAGAAAGAAAATAGTGGAAGCGATTGTTTTGAAAGTGCTAGATTTTCGCAAATAATTTAAGATCGGTTATTAAAAAATCATTTACCTGGAAATTAATTATACAGGTAAGCCAATCAAATAAACAAATCAAAGCTTGAAGTTCTGCTATGAAATTTCTGGTGGAAATCAGGAAATTTCAGTGAAATGTAACTGATAGCCTACAAAAAAATGTTGAAACTTGAAAGAACAAACTAATCTATAGATATGACAATCTTACGACTCTTACGTGGGTGAGCAGATCACCTGGTGATGGACTAACTTAATTAGGTGATTAATCGGTGAGCGAGTAAAAAGGTAATGATCATGAATAGTGATAGTAGTGCATGAAGAAAGGTTGCAGTGGTTATATAGGTAGCAGGCAAGGCGACATTCCGCGAGCAGAACGAATCCGAAGACCTACAAGCGACGAGCTGTCCCGACTTTGCACTAAAACGAAATGAAAGTAGAAAAATCACATTGAACACAGCTGGGAAAGAGCGAGAGAGTGTCTGCATCCGTAAAAAAGAGAATGATAGCATCCGCAGAGAGAGAAAAGAGCACATTTTCCTATATGAACGGAGAGGAAGAATTAACAATCCTCAAACAGAGAGAGTCGAAATCCATATAGAGAGAGGAGGAGAGAGTCTACATCCTCACCTCAGCACACAGTTGTAAAACAAAGATACGCAAACGCCCACGCACAAAATGAAAGTGAAAGCGGGAATGGGAGAACTATTGCAGACGATTTTATGACTTCTCACTCCCTCCATCTCTGCCTTTTTCATTCTTTCTCACTGTTATTTTTTTCTCTTTTTTTCTATGCGTTTGCTCAATATACAAATAGCCAAAAAACCATTCAGTTTCTTTTTAACTCATCTAAGGTTTTGCTTGTAAAAGGGTGAGGGGAGAGAGAGAGAGAAAGGGGTGGAAAAAAGTGGAGGAAAAGATGACAGAGAATGAGGAGGAAAGAGCGGGAAATGAAATCGGTAATTGTTGGATTTGTATTGCGCCCGGAGGGTCTTAACGCTATTCAGTTTTTTTGTAGCATATAACTTTACTTTTAATTTCGACTTACCGCCGTGGTTACCGTAGTGATCGTATTAAGTAGGCACTGTCTTTGCTGATCACTTTAATTAATGAGGATGAACAATTTCAAAATCTTAATCATTTCAAAGTGTGCGAACGAATATTCTCCATTCTTCTCATTGATTTGGTACGATACATTCGGTATATTGCCGAAATTTGCCACCGTATGATTCATTCTTTGGTGAGTATATCCGAGTAAATTTTCATAGTACGATATTAATTTGATTAAAAATATGGATACTGTACGATGGAAATTTCAGTTTTTTTTTTTATAACTTTTCTTGAGGGAATCGTTTCGTTTTTATTTATTGCATAAAAACTTATTGTTTGCCATATGTAACCTTCGGTACCATATGGCAAACAATTTGAATAATAGGAATGTGATCATATCAAAAGTTGAAATAATTGTAAATTTCTGCTTGAATTTTTATTGGAAGTCAAAAGAATGGGAAAGGTGATAACCGAAACCATACTATAATAGATTTTTCATCGCTGCTGCAAGAAATTGAATCTCCAGACTTCAATTTTTTTGTCACCTTCTAAAAGCCTAATGCATTCCATAATTGGACTGGAAATAGTAGGAATCGAACAATTCTGTATAACAGCCATTCTTATCATAGATATTTTACCAATTCTCTTTCGAACAGCATTAAAAAATGCAGTTGAAATTACTGCGAAATTCAAAATTGATGAGCTGACGTAAATGATGTCTTTATGAAATGATAAGTTCCCTGAAGGGCTTCAGCTCTCCAAGCAGTAAACTTCACTTTGACACTTCAAGATCCCAGCTTTTTTTTTTCTCGTTTAAGCATGGGTGCTTGTCTGTTTTTTCTAACGAATTGTTAGGAGTTACATTGCTGAATTCTTGATTTATTCTTGACGTGCGAAAAGTGCTGTCGGGTAGATATCTAAAACATCTATCCTATGAATAATTGAACAACATTAATTAACGATGCAGTCATATTCAGAATAAATCTTGAGATGAATTTGATGATTATAGCTTAGTTATATTTGTTAGTCACAACGATATTCAATACAGTAACACTAAAAGCAGTGAGCATATACAAATACAGAAATAAGAAATAAAATGATGCAAATGCAATTGTACTGAATACGATAAAAATGCACAATACAATAACGGTAGACGGGATAAGTGATATAAACACAACAACAGATACTGTAAGCATATATAAATATGATCGCAACCATTCAGGTACAGTAATGAACACAGTAAGCGTACGTAGGTATGATGTCAATGAGCACATTAGGCATATAAAAATCCATGGGAAAATATAAATCGGCAAATAATGTAATTAAATTAACTAAAATAACAAATTAAAATAAATTTAATAGTCGAAGAATTTGGATCATAAAGATGCGATAGATGTGACAAAAAAGTCCTAACTATGTTTCTGCCTTCATCTGTTGCTTACTGCACAACAGATAACATTTTTAAGTCGCGATTGATACAAATTGCAAAGGGTTTAATGGTAGAAGTGCGTACTATAAATTCATTAAAATTTCATAATCTGCATGAATCAAAGAATTGCTGTAAAAAGAAATTCAGGCTTCATGACCAAGTCATTTCATCTAAATGATTCTTGAACTTATCATTACACCTAGAGGCCGCATGACTTTGATTTTTCATCGAAAAGCATCATGACCTTGATTTTTCATCGAAAAGCATCATGACCTTGATTTTTCACTTGGAAACACCTTCCAGAAGCATTATGAATTCGCCGCCGTATAGTATAGATCCTTCAAGCTGCGACATCTGAGGTTAAAGAGAACAAAACTAAGGACCCGATTTTTTTAATTTCAAATTTAAGAGTTCCATAATTAGTAATACAAGGAATATTTGCGAGAAATGAAGCCTGTTACATTACTGAAATTAAAATTTGTTGAAATTAAAATGAACGGATCAAAAAAAATGAAAATAAAATGACAAACTTTAGATATTTACATGAGAAAAGTCCTTTCGTGTCGCTGAAATCTGATGTTTAGGTAATCGAATGGATAATTTATTTTTTCACATAGGTGTCAAACTTCTCTGGCTTTTTACGGTACTTAAAGGTGTGCTAGTGCTTCATTAAACTTTTCATTGTCCTTCCATATGGATATTTCGTGATCTCTTACCCTAAAATAGAGACGGGTCACGTTGAATATATGAAACCGACCAAAACTATAGTTAGAGGAGCGAAATGCACTGCACGTGATGGCTGAGGTACAGATGGTTCGGTTTAATTCTGACACTCGCCAACACCCATGCACATCTGACGATAATGTGACATGGTTACTCTCGACAATAGTTCGAACTCGAGAATAACCAACCATGTCACACTGTGTTCAGGTTTTAATTCTGACCCTTCTACATTCATCGTAAAGGTGTGGGAAATGAATTTGCACATATTGTTAAAAATTTGTTTTTTGACAGCAGTAAAGACCATAATAAAACAGGTCGGCATCATGTGACAAGAAAGGCATTGAATATATTGGAATATTATCAAATGAAAATGTTAAAAGTCATAGAAATTCAACTGACCATTGACCAAACCATGCTTATGAAACTTATTCATTCCAATAAGGCTTGGAATTTCTAGGAGCTCATTAATATTGCAAATGATATAGCACCTACAATATCATCCAAAACTTGGGCTTTTCATCTTTTCAACAATTTCATTTTTCGCGGAAGGCAGCTAATTTTAGCCTTTGATGATCCGCTCAAACTAATCGATTATATTTATTCCATCGAATTTATTCAAATATCGACCTAAAACCGATGTACATAATAATATAAACTATACAGATCAAAAGAGGTCAATCCACTTAAATACTAACAGCTTAGAGATTATACGATGTTTTTAGAGAGAGAAAATGTTGGCGACAATTACGGATGACAAAGTTAATTTTAATATTCCCCTTGCGCGAGGAAAGATTCAGGCGACCGATTAAATTGACCGATGCAAAAAGCTGTTTTCCTCAATTCCATTGAAATACAAATTCCGGAATACAATCATTATTCAACATGATTGAAGCAGTTCAGAAGTATCATCGCAGCGCAACCAAGCGTATTTTGATCAAAAAAATCATTTCGTAGTTTGATTATTAAAAATATTTTTGAAAATCATTGAACAACAAAATTCCATTCCTAAGCTTGCATACTTCAACTATTGTCGTGGATGATTTTTGATTCCTGGTAGCAAAAGCTGTGGGAATCCTTGATTGTTGTTGTGTGAGGCTCAAACTTGGGTAATGAAACCTTTATTTAACGCGACAAAGAAACAATTTTACGTTCAATACTAACAAACACTCACGCAATTATTATCACCAACAAAACACGCGATCTATGAATTCCCAACCATACCCCTTGAAGAGAAAGAAAGGAATGCATTTGGGTTTTGAATTACGCTTTTAATAGCTCAGACTTGAATTAGATTAACATAGTATAGCAGTTGCATAGATTCACCATTATAACTGCCCCCTTTTGTAACCGAAAGCCGACAGATTGCCTGCAATCAAGCTTTGAGTTGAGGTCAAAGATTGTGATTATCCTGCCACATGGTTGCAGGCAAGAGAGCGTCGGCGAGCTTTCTGAATTTTCCAAAAATTATCACCATTTTGGCGACAAATGGTGTGAAATTTTCAAACTTTACTAATTTAGTTTTCAATATTCTTTTTAAATTTTATTTGATAACAATGCTTCATATGCTAAGGCTAAGCAGACGAACATTATATGAGGGCAAAGGGCAACATTTTTTTTTTTTTTTAAGCTTCAGAGATATTTGTTTGGTTTTGTCCTCATTGATGAATAAGAATAAATAGCCTTATAAGATAAAAGGTTGATTTTTTTTTTGTACGATTAGCTTTCTATTTTTTTTTTAAATAATAAAAAAACACCTGCAATGTAACAAACTTCAAATTGTTTATAAATTTCAAAAAAAAATAAAAAAAAAAAAAGAGAAAATAAGGAAACTGTGCTCTGTTTGCTTAAATAATTTGCTGAAAAAAAATGTTTTTTTTTTGATTGTTAAAGTGGAAAAGAAAATTTACGAAAAAAGTTGAATGAGTGTTGTGGAAAGAGAGAGAGAGAGAGAGAGAGGGAGAGAGCTATCTATCATCATCCTCTCTTCTTCTTCTTCATAGCGTTTGTCCCACGTGGTTGTAGGGTCCCCCTATTGTAGAGCGTCGTCTGCACGTCACAGTTAGAGCTATCTATCATCCTATTTTGTCAAAAAATAAGCAGAAAAACAAATCATTAAACCTTTCAACTTTTTCCAAATCTTTGTTTCTAAAAAATTGAAAAAAATTCTCCAAAAAAAAATTTTTTTTTGATTTCCGCCATCCATTCATTTGTTAATATCGTTAAATGTTTTTTGCTTTCAAATTTTGTTTAGCCATACTTTTTGGGCAGTTTTTTTTTTTTATCAACCGTATTTCTTCTACCGTACTCATTAAGCAGCAGCAGCAGCAATTTATAAGCACTTGAATATCACTAACCTAAATGGTACTGTATGGAAAAGCTAGAAAACATATGTACGGTATTCATGCGGATGATGTTTAACTCCTCATTGTTTTTAATTTAAAAATTTGCAATTAATTACTGCGTTTTATTAGATGATAATAATTAATGTAGCAAATGTTTGTTTTATTATTATTATTATTATTATTACAAAATTATCGTACTGAAATTTTAATTTGGAATTGAAATTTAGTTTTAAAATTAATAATTTTTGTAGGTTTCAAGTATGGAAAAACGAGGAGCAACTGCTGAAACCGTTCAAATGGATGACGAAGAGTTAGAAGATGTAGAAGAGGAAGAGGATGAAGAAGAAGAGGAAGAAGAGGAAGAGAATGAAGAAGAAGAAGAAGAAGAGGAAGAGGAAGAGGAAGAGGAAGAGGAAGAGGAAGAGGAAGAGGAAGAGGAAGAGGAAGAGGAAGAGGAAGAGGAAGAATTAGGAGGAGTAACAAAAAATAAAGTAATGATTTGCTTGAAAATTAAAAAAAAAAAAAAAATTAGCAAAAACTTGAAAGTAAATAATCAGAAATTACAAAAGCTATCAGCAATGAAGTGAATACTTTTCTCGGCTCTCCAATTTTCATTTATAATTTTAATTAATTACTTGAAAATTGTTAATTAAACAAAAAACTTTTGCGAATTATCAATTCTTATCAATTTTTCATTGATTTGGGAACATATGTGAATTGAATTAAATTATTTGCATTGTTTGATTTTATTGAAAAATTTGATTGGAAATTTTAGTGAATGAAATTTTTTGAAAAATTATTTTAATTTTTCGTCAAATCTTTTTTTACTTTTTACTTCAATTTGATTAGGAAAATTGTCATTGATAAATTAAGCTAAAATGAGCTTAATTGGTTGCAGAGTTTGCTCTTAAATTCAATTCATCAATCGGAATTTATTTATTTATTTACTTTTTAAAATGTTTTAATTATATATTCAAATTATTGTCTTAGAATCTTAATTTAACAATTTCAAGTTTTTGCTTTTTGTTAAATTACATTTTTAAACTTTTTTTAAATTTCAATTTATAAATTCTAATTTTTTCAAATGTTCATTTAAAACCCTGTAAGTTTTTTATTTGCAATTTCAATTAATTAATTTTTGTTTGAACACATTTTTAAAGCATTCCTTTTTTTTTTTGCTTTAATTTCAGCTAAGTAATTCTAATTTTGTTCCTTCAATTTGCGCATTTCTTGTTTTAAATTTGAATTAAAAAATTTCAAAAATTTTTATTTTTTTTTTTTGTTCAAATAATTCACTTTCTTATCTGTTGTATTTTTTCAGAAGAGTATATTTTATCGAACGTTACCACTGCTACTTGTTACACAACCTAGCGCACAAAATTCACCCAATCATTTAACAACCGAATTTACATTTGAAAAATGTATCAATTTCGATTCATCACAATGGAATTTGCCAAACAATGAAATGGATGAAAATAAAGGTGCGGAAAATTTTGCAAAAAAAAAAAGAAAAAAGAAAAAAAAAAACAAAACAAAACAAAACCAAAAACATAATGCTATTTTGAATTTATTTTTTTCAATCATTGCTGCTTTAGGTTAAAAAAAATTATTTTTTTTTTGTTCAAAATTAAAATTTGCAAAAAATTTATTTAAATAATTAAAAAAAATTTAATTGAAAAAAAAAATTTTTTATTTTTTGAATTATTAATATTTTTTTTCAATTTTTGCATAAATTTTTAATTGTTAAGTTTTTTTTTTTTGTTTTTTGTTTTTTGCTAATTGAAATTTTGAAATTTATAAAAATGATTTTTCAATGATTTTTTTAATAAAATTTATTTTTGTGAAAGTTTTTTTTTTTTTGCAGATAATGGAACGGTATCGGGGAGGGAAGTGGATAGTTTTGAAAATGATATGGTTGTGTCGGAAATAGTTGAGTTGCAACGGTTGGATAAAAATGATAATGTTAAAACTGATAAGAGGCCAACAAGAGGTTGCTGCTTTCTAATGCCTTAAAAAAAAAAAAAGCCTTTCAATCAGCCATTATCATTGCAACATTTTCTTTTCCCCCAATAACTGGTGAGTGGTAGTTGTAGTGTTCTGTAGTTGTAGTGTTCTGTAGTTGTAGTGTTCTGTAGTTGTAGTTGTAGTGTTCTG
Source organism: Madathamugadia hiepei (assembly GCA_013365335.1). Classification (NCBI taxonomy): domain Eukaryota; kingdom Metazoa; phylum Nematoda; class Chromadorea; order Rhabditida; family Onchocercidae; genus Madathamugadia; species Madathamugadia hiepei. Next base: position 2,161 of record JABVXS010001897.1, on the reverse strand, counting down.
TAGTTGTAGTTGTAGCGTTATGTAGTTGTTGTTGTAGTGTTCTGCAGCAGTTGTTGTTAGCTGTCTGTGTCAAAAAAATTAGTCATTTAGGAAGAAACAAAAAAAAAAAGGGTTCCATTTAAAACAGCGCCAATTTGCATTACCGTAACGGTATTATTCTACAGCACTGGCTCCCAACCTGGGTTCGATCAAACCCTACCTAGGCGTTCAGTGAGGCAGTCTCAGAGGTTCGGCATAGCCACCCCGAGGAGGTCCAGAGCAGGAAGCGCTTTTGGCGCTGATCCACGCGTTGCCGTTGAGCGCATCAAATGCGCTCCCTGTTCTGCATCCTCCCTCATGAGATTTTAAAAATGTGCTCTGTTGCTTCATATTATCGAACTTTGTCTTTTCAAAAATTTACTACTTTTTTGCTTCATACACACTTCCTCCGTGGCTAGAGGAAACACTGCAGACATACCCCAATTATCGTGATTGAAAAAAATCATATTTCATTTTTCACTACAGAGGGTTTCTTTAAATGCGCATATGAAACTGCTAGAGTTTGGTACTTCCAACAAAACAGTTTGGAACCACTGTTTCACAGAAATTATTTTCTCCATATCGTGAAACGCGGAAGCAAAAAAAAAAAAACATTGGATAATTCATTTTTCTTTTTACCCACTTCCATTCAAATGTATCTTTCTTTACAACTCATATCTGTTTAACCTCAATGTAACAACATTCTTTCTCTCCTGCAACATTGCCAACTTTAAAACACAATGTATCCATTTTATTTTATTTATTTTTTTTGTACAATGAATGGATGATGAAGAATATTGGAGAACATAACAAGGATAATTGATTGCATAGTGAAACGAATTGTATTAATGCAGTGTAATTTGAACAACCGTAATGGTATTATTCGAGCATAATAATTGTTTGTCCTTTTAAGATGATCCTGATCCAATTGGATCAGCGGAATACCGGAAACGTTCAATGTCACCAATTTGTTACGATGAAAATGATTTTAATGCAGAATTCATTGTTGAAGCACCAACAAGGTGAATTTTTTATTTTTTATATTTACATTATTATTTATGAAACAAAAAAATTTTTTGATTTTTATTTTTTGAAAAACATCATTTGTAATTAATTAATTAATTTTTTTAAATTAATCAATTCAATTGACAATTTTTGTTAATTTGTTTTTTTTTAATCATACAGGAATAATGATAACCGAGGACGTGTATCGGAAGTTATGGCTGTACCAGCACCAATATTTACGGCATCTGCTAGCTATGATGGTGGTATGGATGATTGGGATTCCGCACAGGATGAATCGGTTGAATCGTTATCAGATTATCAAGATATTGATGATTTCAATTCGGAAGGTTAATTTCATTAGCAATTATTTTAGCATTGTTTGGATAAAAATTAACAAAAATAATTTTGTTAAAAGTTTCACGTCGAATAAATTTATAAGTAATAAAATGGAATTTGAAAAATAGGCAACAATTGGAAATTTGAAGAAAAAAAAAACTCTCAAATTTTTTTTAAGAAAAAAATTTTTTTTGAATTTCTATAATGTTTTTTAGAGAATCGTTCAAAAAATAGGAATTGTATGGGAAATGATGAGTACCGTCCATCATCAAGTTTAGGAACTTATTTCAGTCCTATTTCTTCACCTACTGCTGATGTAAGTGTAAAGTTAATTAAAAATTTTTTTAAAACATAAAAAAGTTTGATAATTGATTTTTTTTTTTCCTCTTGCAGGATAATGGTATAACAGACCAGGTAAATTTTGCTGCTGGTTTAACACTTAAGCTTGTCCAAAAAGCAGCATTGAAAGGGGCAGTCGAGGAAGAATCATCGAGCGAATACTACGATGACTCTGAGGTTTCAAAAATTTCAAATTATTTTTTTTTCGTTGTTTTCATTGTGAATGTACAAATACGTACGGTATACCACTTACAGTATGACAAAATTGTAAATTTACCTAAATTGTGACAAATGCTTTAGTCATAAAGATCAAGCACAACTGCTGACTACAGCATTTCGCCCCTTTATCTGCAAAAAAAGAATGTAAAAAAAAATCCAAAAATAATTTGTATAAAAAATTGATGACACCACACTGATAGCAACAAGTCCCCAAGACATGAAGAATCTCATCAGGCTTCTAAAA
>JABVXS010001896.1:0-11209 GCA_013365335.1 Madathamugadia hiepei | reverse complement strand
CCACTGCAATGAACTTGGCTGAAATAAAACGAATCGCTCAGGAGCGCGCTTCATACACATCCTTCATTCATCAAAGTAATGTCAACGAAGCCGAAAAATATGCAAATTAAACAAGGAGAATTTGCAAGTTGACTGTAAAACTTAAAATATTAAAAATCAAATTTCAAGATTCTGCAAGCATTTGAAAGTAGCAAAGCAAAAGCAAACAAACTTTTTGATGAATGAATCTGAAATTACAGCAAAATCATTCAATTTATCATTAGTTTTTCATGCAAATAATTTGGTTAATTAATAATTTTTGAAATTAATAACTTGTCAACTTAAAATTAGGACAATCGAAAGTTTCAGCGTTAATTAAAAGAAAATTAAATATTTTTAATTTTTCAGAACGACGTGAATTCATGGTTAACTGGTATGATGCATGCAAGAGCTTACAGAATTGCGGATCTTTTCGTTCGATGAAATTTTGATGAAATGAAATGTAAATTGTTTTAAATCAATATTCTGATGATTCATCCATTTTTGAAAACCTACTGAGCAATTGCAAGTGAAAACCTACTGAGCAATTGCAAGTTCATATAATCTTGCTTTGTATGAAGTAGTTTTATTATTAATTTTAATATTATTCTTTCCTTCTTATTCCAAATTGAAAGTGGATAATGAAATTAAAAGACTACAACATCAAAATATTATAATAAGTAACTCATTGATACTGCGGATGATGGGTTTTATATTTGGGATGCAAAAAAACGTATAGAAAAGTTTTCTCCTAACTTACTTAATACTGCTTTCTTTTTTCTGAACGCATAAGAACTTATAACTTTCCACAATCAAGAATAACAGACCATAGAATTAATCTGACTTCACATCGGCTAGAGCAAGCATAGCTTCGAACTAATAATAAAGTATTTCAATCAAGGAAATCTGTCCCAGTTAAAACCACTCTTGGATAAAGACTTATACAACAACTGAGAACACGCTATGGCAGCTTGTATGAATGGCACGGATCTTCATGGCGGAATTCTTCCTTATGGTGGCACTTTCTTGGTGTTTTCCGATTATTGCCGTCCTGCTATACGTCTTTCAGCCTTGATGAAGCAGCAGGTCATCTATGTTATGACTCACGACTCAATTGTCTGCTGATTTATCATTTTTTTTCACTATTCGAGCCTTTTGCGATAATTTCTAGAAATCGCTACAATCGATACGAAAAAAAAAAACAAAGATTCTGAAGACTTTTTTTTTCACTGAAATGAAAATAATTTTCTCTATCAATTTAACCTCAGTCTTAAACTGAGCTTAACTCTAACCGGCCTGAAATAATTTTTCACCGCAGTCATTTTTTTTTTCAAAAAAAGGAAAGCTACATCTAGGTTTATTTTTATAGAAAAGTGGAAAATTCAATATTCCAACAGAAATTTTCACAAGCTAATTGAATTTCGAAATGTAATATTATTATGCAGTGCTAATGAAAATTCATTTATTTTAATAAATAAATATGGATTCACATAACTTTAGCTTTCTATCACTAATGCAATCCAAGTAATAAGTTTTGCAAAGTGACAATGAAGATGACTTGTTTCTGATTTCGGTTGATTAAATGTTGTGCATATGCAGGAATTTTCTGTATTCCTTCTACGCTAAATTAGATCACATTTTTCGTCATTGTAGTTTTTAATTAACAAGTTTTACGAAATTCTCAATAGCAATAGCTGCCGCCGAAATGGCGATGATATAGCCACAAGGGTTAAAAGGGCGCCACAATGTCAACTTTTGACCAACATCCATTCTATCCTACATTAATAATACTGTCGTTCTTCCCCTTCCCACGCACTTCCCTTTACATTTATCCTCGAATTTCCCACGCATGTCCTCTCAACCCTTTCCAGATCCTTTACTACATGCCCACTTAACATTCATTTCCACATCATTTCACTCCTATTAATCATCATTAGGGTTGCGGTCCTAATTTTAGCAACGTTTAATACTCAGGGTTGATGTCAGCTTCTATCACCTTTTGCGTATTCATTATTTTGAAGTTTTATTATGATTTCGTTATCGCTGCGTTCCTGCGTTCATTCATTATTCATTATTCTATTAATAAAGATTTAATTACTCTTTGCTTTCGTTATCTATAAAAAATTTTGAGAAAAAGGTGGAGAGACAAGAACCGTCAAATTGTAATCCTCGGGAAATGGAGTCATGAAAAATTTTCAAAGATTCAAGACTTGGCACAAAAAATTTAATGATCATTCGTACCCAAAACACTACAGCATCTCTTTGCTTTCGTTATCTATGAAAAATTTTGTATCGCAGGTGAGTATAGTTCACCTGTTCGACGAATTTTCATCAGTTTCGTCCATTCTAGCCAACTTTCTTTACCACGGCTGTACACTAATTAGTGCAAACACTAATGAAAGCGTGGAAAACAATAACTTGACCAGATTGGTGTCGATAGTACTTTGAATTATTGATGAATGCAATAATCATTACTTCTAATCAAATAATTCAGATGATGTTTCGGCAATTTTCAAAACAAATCATGTTCATTTCATTTCACTTATACGCTAAACAATGAAGAAGCAATCTTCAATCCTTCATTTAATCTGATAATGAAATAAGATTTTCTTTTAATTGAGCGACATTTTTGCCAGGTAGATATATTTGAAATTGGAATTAATTCTAAATGAATGGGAAAATTGACTTGAAAGTTATCATACTTTAATTTAAAAATTTTGCTCAACTCAAACTGTGATCAAATGAGTTCAAAAAGTAGTTTTTACTTTCCCGAATTCATTTTTCGAGAAAATGTCGCGAGGCATGTTTTACATTTTTGTGCTAAACCATTTTCCAGCACCACCTTGTAATGAGGTACCTTCGACAACATCATATATGCTACCAGCCACAAAGTCATTGTATCTTCTGCCATTTTTACTGATCTTTAACCTTTCCATTTGCAGTTTTTGTTTCTATAAAAGGTAAATTACAAATGCTGGTGAGTGTTTTGAGAAGTGTTACGTGAAAAATTGATTTCGAGAACGAGCAAATTACCTGATATAATGTAATATTACTCATTTATCGTTAAATGAGTGCAATGACATTACATAAATTATCAAATTAAGATATTAGTGACTGATAATCATTGATATTAGCAATTGAAGTGAGTGAAAGCAAATTATTATCTTAATTTAATATCAAAAACTTCGAAGCATTTCACAAAAATCTGTGATCATGAAAATTGAGCTTCACCATGCTCTTTTGAATTCTTAATGTACGTTTGTTTTTGTTTCATAATTTGTGAAATGCTGAAACATTTTAAAAACAAATCATTATGTTTTGAAACAATAAATATGCCAAAACAGGGAAGCATAACAAAAGTTGGAAGTGACGATGCAAAGTGATATAAAATAGTATGAAGTGGCTTGCAGAGAGAAATAAAAAGTTGCCGAAGGTGATTTCAAATTGGCGATTAACGGAAATTTTCCATCCGTTTTGTCGTGAAGAATGAGGATTTGAATTCCTTTCAATCTTTTCAGAGGAAAAGGGGGAACAATTTGATTGTCAGATGAGTTTCTCTTTACAATGAGCTATAGCTGAGATATTTCCGTGCTGGTTGTTCCTATATCCGATCAAAATCCGGAAGGAAGGAAATAGAGAGGGAGGGTTGCCGGTTCGTACTGAAAAACAACTTGAAGATCGATGCGTAGCCTACCTTCGCTATATGCTTGAACGGTGTCATTTATGCCATGGCAAGTTCCGGCGTGCTTTTTTATTTTAATCCGCATATCGAGAGATTGACACGATGAAGATTCAACCCCCGGATATGTTATCACCGACGACAGACCTTAGCGGCGGGTCGGTTAGGCAGTGATAGTCGCAAGAAGAATGAAATGCAACAGTTTCCATTTCAATCAGTTCACAACTGGGATCGACGGCTTTCTACTGCTCCAACGACGGCGACCTCATTACAACTACCTTGGATTTATTATCACTTCATACTATGCTTTCTATTAGATTTGTATTCTAACGCGTTTGTAGTTTATTTTTTATTTGAGTAAAGGTTTATAACCCAAATTCGAGCTTTCCCGCAACGAACAACGATCCCTGCGATAACCAATCCGCCGAGAATCCACAGGCCTTATGAAAGATGAATTATACACAATAAAAATAGCTGCCATCTGGACGAAATGGGCTGAAAGTACAGTAAAAATCACTCAAGATTAGAAGATAAATAGATCGCCCTCAAGTCCAATGGCTAATAACAAAGGAAATGGAAGTGGAACCTCCAACCTAGAGAGACAAACGCTGAGAAAAAATGCGTAGTCTACTTTCGACTTTCTGGTCATACCGTCGATGAAAATAAAGTGTAGTATTTTAGCAGATCGGAACATGCCGTCCGTGAATGACACCGTTTAACCTTATTTTTACTGACTGGATAACCAAAATAGCAAATTGAATGATTGCAGTATAAATGAGTAAATCCAAAAAAAGTTGATGAAAAGAACTAGTTTTTAGCATTTTTTTGAGCTAAAATATAGCTTGACGTATCCATCAAAATTGCAACCGAATTAATTCATCTTTGAACAAAAGAAAATCACAATAATTTCGATGAAACAGATGATCCGTTGAAATAAAGAAATGATAAATTTATTTTTTATCATGTAAAGTCTAAAAAAGCTATAAATAATTCGATGCAATGACTTCATTAAAATGAAAATAAATGGTTTCAGACGGTGAAGGAACTAATTATAGCGTTCATACATTTATCAAGAAACCCGAAAAATAAATCTTCACATGGAGGTCACAGTCGGCATGTGGTATTTCAAGTCTGTTTAGCTAAATATGTTTACTATAAGAAATCCTTTTATCCACCATAGAATTCTAATGTATGTGCGTTTCCTATCGTCTCATCATTTCTTTGCAGAAGCTTTTTTGCAACAAACATCTTCATTTGATCTCCATCAGTTCCTTAAAGTTTGGTGTGTTAGGATTGCCTCCCTTTCGAATCGCATACTATTGTACGGGCGCCAAAACGTCAAGTCTATGATGTATTTCTGCTGGGCATCTGGTCAAGTATGACGTGTCTCGATCTGATTGGCCTACGTCGATGGAATGACGCGTATATAAACCGGGGACATCGTACATCCAGATCAGTTTCACCCAGTTGAAAACTGGAATCGACCGACTCTACCGCTCCGACGACGACTACTACTTCACACCTACTTCGGATTGATTATTACGTTGTACACTGTTCTATTGCGTTTTATGTTTTCTGAATAAAGGTTTAATTAGCCAAGTTTGAGGTTCTCGTTTGCTCACGCTACATAGCGATAATCTAGCTTTCTACAGCAACTTTCGCTTACGCTGGTTACATAGCAATATCTACGTATATTGTTTACTGGAAGATAGACAGTATTGATATCTTTATCCAGATATCGCTCATCAAGTATTCGATGATTTGTAGAGACAAAGTCAATTCTTATCACACTAATGCATTTTCTTTACAACATTGTTAAGTTCTGAAATGCATCCTTGTGTCATCATTGAAAAAATTGAAGAATAATAGAAGAAATAGTATTCTATGAAATCCTTTAATTGCAATTTTTCAGGCCAAAGAAACTACTCACTTAAGGCCTAAGTGTTATGTTGTTTTAATGGAATAAATTTTATCACAAATCAACAGCATAATGAATTTTCGATTTCCCAGTAATTTAATTCAGATATTTCTCACATCTCCATCCTACACTGAATATATCTTTGAATATATCTTCGAATGTACCATCAATTCTAGTGTAGGATTAGTTTAAAAAAAAACTTTCAAACAATTTTCATAGTAATTAAAATTTAGCTTTTTATTAAGCAATATTAAATTTGTTAAAATCATTTGCTCTTTATCGTTCATATATTAGATTTGTTAAAAATTTTAATTTAATTTTCATCAAACGAAAATTTTTTAACTAAAACTGAATTCTTAACAAAAAATTTGTTCATTTTACTTCTTAAATTTATGAAGAATTATATTGTTTATCAAGGTTTGAACTTCATCTGATCACGATAAATCTGGTCGCAGTTTTCCAGATATCGATTTGCGATCATCAATTATTGATGAATCTGAGATATCTTTTTTTAAGAAATAATTTTTATGGATCACGATGATGTTAGTGTGAAATCATTATGCTTACTTCATCCAACAATAAGCCTAGCTATGCCAAGCTGTGTTTTGCAGCCTTACTTCAGGCTGCTTTGCAGCATTCTGGCTAGTCTGGCATGCTTGATTGGCTTGCAGCAACGATGAGTCTTGCTAGCCATCATACAATGTTAAATCCTTATGGATTCTCTCTTGCTTTCTTATTTCACTTTCATCAGTCTACCAATATCTTATTAGCACTCCAAGAAAATTTTGAGTGTTACATAAAGTAAGCAAAATTCACACCGGAAGAAGGTTTTGCGCCTGAAAAAATTTTTCGGATGGAATTTTTTTTTTCATAAGCTTTTCAGTGTCAGCAACCCAGCCCATAATTATTTCACTGCAACAATTGAATTTGTGCAAAAAAAAAAAAATACGGAAAAATATGAAAATTGGAGTATCTTTGAAACGAAATTTTTTCATTCAAAGTAATGAAAATAACAATTAAATGTTTACATTTTCTTTATGTTAATTTTTCCGCCCAAAAATTACGCAGTTAACTTATTTAAACATAAACTTTCCAATGTTATATTGAAATTTGTTGTTGCTTACATAATTGAAATTTAATTTATTAAGAAAATTTTTCAATTAAACAATTAAAAAAAACTGTTAATTGAAAAAAAATTTTTTTAGACTAAAAAAGGTGAATAATTGATTCAAAAAATAAAATAGATTTTTGGAAAACGAAATGAGTAAAAATTCTGTTTCATTCATTTAAAAAAAAAAATTGATTTTGTTTGAGTGCCTCGCAGCAAAAAAAAAAATGGAAATTGTTGTTAACTGAAGAAAAAAGTTTTTTTTTTTAAACGAAAAAAACTCAATAATTGATTAGTACAAATGGGTAATGAATTAGGCATTAATGCTTCATGAACCCAATAATTTACTAAATCGCTTGTTTTATAATTTAATCAATTACATACTAAAATCTATTTTATCAACCATAAAAGCATTATTTCTGGTTTTTTGAAATGATTGTTAGCATTGATGAAACTCTCAGATTTTGATCTCACTGTAAAATAGTTTTGCTGAAGAACTTATTAATTAATTAAGCATTCACTTGATTCATTAGCAATTTCAAATTCATCAATGAATTAAATATGAATTATATATTATCAATCTACACTCTTTTCCAGTAATTTTTACGATTAAATTGACCAAAAAAATATTTGAAATTTTCAAAGTATACCAAATTGCAATTTTTCATTGAGATTAATCACATTGATAATTAAAATTTCATAAAATAAGTTTTTTTTCGGTAAAACAATAAAAGAAAGAAACAAATTAAAACAAAAGCAAAAATTTTTAAAAATTAAATTTTTTTTTATCAAATTGTTGTAATTTCGTGTTAGCTTCATCAAAGATCGAATAAATATTGCATGAATTTGCATTTTAAATATAACATTGTCGGACATTTCCATTACAATGATTCTTCCTATTTGCCCTTATCTTTCATCGATTTATTTTTCCATAAAAGTATGGAAAATTTTGTTCATATTTCATTTCTCTGAAATTTATTTGAAAAATATTGTAATCATTGTTAACTTCAATTTGATAATTTGGACTTAATTCGAAATGTGTCGAGTTTTCTAAGAAAATAAGGAAAAAGTTGCTAATGAAATGAAGTAATTAGCATCGGCGATTACACACAGTATTGTTGCATTGTTTTTAATTTTCCATTTTCAACTAATTAAATAATGCCGGTAATTTGATTTCATAAATTTGTCATGCTTTTTCTTTCCCCTTTTTTTTTGTTTGGATAATACATTTCATGAATTGCGGTGATTCAAAAAATCGCAATCTGTTTGAGATGAGGACTAAGTCCGCGGTCTTTATTCAAGCGTTGAATAGCTCTTCATGTTTTGCATTATATTCTAAACTATTCAAAGCAATTTCAAACGTATTCTTCAAGAATTTCAAAAAACACTCACAAAGCTTATTGAATTTATGCTACTTCATAAATTTAACTCAGAGCAATGCTTCCATAATTCTCCATTTTAATGATTGAAAATCATTTTTTACGACTTTTCCACGACATAATTCATGCTCGTTCAATTAATTGCGCAATCTGCTGGTTCATTTATACAAACTTTAGCTTTATTAAGCATAATATCTGGCGATTTACTAAGACTTACTGCACTTGCTGACATTTACACATATCGGCTTACCTAAATTAAGCGTACTATCAATCTATTGGTGGTAGCAACCGAAAAACATCCTCTGCATGCAGAGTGATCTTGTGTTCATTGGTGAGAATATCAGGATGAAAAATGGATTCATTACGGATAAGGTATCTAACTAGATTGCAGTACTCGAAAATTTTGAGCTCATTAAGCATGGAATTGAAAGCCCCATGAGACTTGATACTGAAATCTTCGGCATGTCAGCTAAAGGGTCTAGCTAGATTAAACATATATTAAGAAGCTTTGTTTAAATCGGTCTCAATAATCGAAAATTTCATCCAAATGGAGCAAATTCTACATTTCTCCATGAAAACTGATTGAAGGAAATGTTTATTTTGCATGTATAATCTATGAATAGTTCTTTTGCACTAAGCATATGACAGATTGAGATAATTAGCAAACGTATAACTTTATAACTTATTGACTAATTTCAGCACCTTATAGTATAATTTAATTTTGAAAATTTAAAACTTTCATCGACAATTTTATCTTTGTGTAGAAACATTCTGTTGTGATGCAGATCTCGATAAAATTAGCAGAAATTACAAAGTAATTTCAGTCATTTTTTTAATTTCAATTGAGATTTAAATTAAAATTTTCTGATTGATTTTATCTGACATTTTCTATTGGATGAGTACATAATTACTGTAACTTTTTATATTATCCATTTGTAAAATTAATACACCAATCATTTGAGAACACATAATTGCAAATGCTGAAAACGTGCAATTGATGTAAATTGAAATTTAAAATAAGTGAGCTGCAAGAGGAAACGCTTAATTGACGTGAAAAACGAATGTTTGTTAGAATATACTGAATAGAAAGGAAAGACGAATTTCAGTTTTGAAGAAGAAAAACAACAAATTTTCTTTTTCGCACAATGGAATGGAAATTTCATGGAACAACGGAATTTGACTTGAATGCTGGCCGTAACGCATTCCGGTCCGATTCAAATTTCGATGACTGGGAATGTGCTGGTAAGTGGGAAGTGAACAATTTTTGTCCTTCTTTACTTTCAGGTTAAAAAAAAAATTCATACTCGGACAAGTATTTTAACTCTGGGTACACCTGAACTGACAAAATGAAACCTAAAATATAAAATACCTTCACAAAAGCAATCGATCTCTAATTGCTTAATTGAATGGTGAAAGGTTAAATCAACCATTCAAAACTTTTGAAGAATATTGCTATGAATAATTCAATTGTAGGAAAATTATTTAGCTGCTTAATTCAATTAGTAATTTTATTTTTTCAGTGCTTTCGCCTAAGCTTAGGAAAGTTTCAGAAACTGTTCGAGCCAAATTTGCTTCATGAGATTTTTATCTGATTACGTTTTTCTTCATATGCTCATTTCACTTGTTGTTCTTTGAGGATATCATCTTTTCGAACGAAGTCAGCCTAGCAATGCTCTAAGCGTTAGCCACATTACCAAGCTTTTTATACTAAAATGCCCGAAGAGATCGATTTTCAAACTAAGCTTTGAAACTTTTGAAAATAAGCATGGTGACATTCAGAACGCGAATTTTGGCAATTTTAGTATAACAATCTCAGCTTCCACTTTTTACCTTTTTGGTTGTTTTTTCGACGATTAAGCAGAAATCAATGGAGGAAAAAGTTAGCAGTCTTATGAAAAGAAATGCTTAGAAGGAAATGACAAACAATGAGATAACAAAAATAAGTAAAACTGATTTTACATTTTGAAATAATTTGAACTTCAATGAAAAGACTTTTTTAGTGTTTGATAGTTTTAATAATTCTCTCCTTTTCACTTCAGTCTCTAATATGCTTTCTTAATTAATTACTAATCATAGATTATCATAATAGATTGAGCATAAATGAGAGAAAATAAAAATTGTCATGCAAACGGCCAGGAATCGTTAGAAAAAATATTCCGCATAATTTTTGGATTTACTATAATAGAAAATTTTACGACTAAATATTTTGGTTAATCAAAAGGTCAAAATGATTATTTTTCTAGTTGACCTTTCCATGAGTGATTAATATGCTAATTACAAGCAATCCAGAATATTTTCACTAATTTTGGTCATCAATAATCCTTCCGTTTATAGACAGTGAAACAATAATGCGCCGTAATACGGCAATCCGATCATTCACTGAATCGGTCGATGCGGATTTTCCACCCGCTCCGGAATTACCGCCATCTTTAAATATCGATTTGCATTATCCAGAAATAGCAATGAAACGAAGTGAGACCTCGGAAACCATCATTGAGGTTTATCGTCATTTTAATCATTTTTGGGTGGAAAAATTATTTCTGCCAGAGAAGGTAAATTTTAAGAAGTGAAAATAGCTACAGTACATAAATAATAAAGGAATATTTTAGAAGCCTAAACAAACATTACAAGATATAATCAGTGGTACCAACAAATATCCAATGATGGTACCAGGCCCAGGTCATGTTGATGATGAGCAAGAACTTCATGCTAGCTTGCTACGTCAAGATGATGAAGGCTCGGAAAGTGATGTGGAAATTAGTAGCTTCAGTAAGCCGGAAATTGCGGATACAATTACTGAAAAGGTTCAGATATTTTGGAATTTTTAGGACAAAAAGATCTGAAATATATATTTCTCAGTTATTTTACCTTTTACTTTACGGTGAATTCGCGGATACTGTCAATTTCTGAATTTAAACTGATAAATTTAAGAGCATCAATCATAATAAATCAATTCCTGATTGAGAGTATCTACTTTATTTCGTATGCCTCATGTTATTCACTATTCTGAGTGATCTTCTTATCGGCCATAAGTTCCATTCTGAACTTTAGAGATTTAATGAATGAAGGATGTGTATGTGGCGCGCTCCTGAGCGATTCGTTTTATT
>JABVXS010001895.1:0-11213 GCA_013365335.1 Madathamugadia hiepei | reverse complement strand
GCACTTTGGTGAGTATTAGTCCTGATGTGACATCCTCAACGTGAGATGGGCAACACCGTCTAGTCACACACACACCACTCAAACCTCTCCGCCACTGTAAAGCTCTCACCATGGAAAGGGTGTATTCTGTGCAACGCAAATCTTTGGAAGTACTGCTGAAACAAAAATGCAGTATATGAAGCTTAGGAAGAAACTTCAATATATAGATGATGCTAACCTAGTACCGGTATCAACATCACGGTGCAGTAAATTAAGGATGAAATTTAATGAAATGAAAAAAAGGATGAGATAAATGAGAAAGTAAAATTTTAAAAAGAAGCGTATGAAAGGGAAACGTAAAAGATTTCTTTTTTTGAAACGATTTTGGTGATTCAGTTAATCAATCAGATACACACATACGCACGCACACGCACACACACACACAAACACACACACACACACACACATACAGACCTCATAGTCCGGTCGGGAACATCCGGGTACTTCACAAGGTAAACAGCACCGGTCCAATCAATAATTACACCTTTGTCAAGGTACACAGTACCGGTCCAATCAATAATTGCATCTTTGCCTTTTCTGTATGAACCTCACTTTTCATAGCGGGCTGTTAACACTAGGCAAATACCGTTTTATTGTCAAAATTATTTTTACTTCTTCCTTGTTGTGCCGTAATAGCTGGGAGAGGGACGCAGCTACGTAGGTACGTAGACCCTTAGCTTAACCGGAAATATCGGTAGAACGGAAGTGAGAGAATTCTTCAATTAAAATTCATTCCAGGAAATGTGCGGTACGAATACGTTAAGACCCATAATATGTCCATCAATTTTAAATTCGGATTTATCAAATCTTGCGGAACATTGCCGGAAATTGCTGAAGGATGGTGCGGATTATCTGCATCTCGACGTAATGGATGGTCATTTTGTGCCAAATATGACATTCGGACATCCAGGTAAAATAACATTTTTCATTTCTATGATTACTCAATCGCTGCCGTTCCGTTGCATTGTGTTTGTTGCTTTGTAACAGCAATGTACTATTCCGGATCATTTTTATAACCTCAAGAATTATTGTCGTACATTGAACTTTGCTTTTTAGATCAGTACTACATAATGTCTTCAATAAATTTTAATTTCCAATCGTAACAGTTTTTTTTTCAGTTATTGATTGCTTGCGACAGAATCTCGGACCGGAACCGTTTTTTGACGTGCACATGATGGTGCTTAATCCGGAACGATGGGTAGAACCAATGAAAAAGGTTGTTTGTTGTTTACACTCTCAGTTTTATTTCTATATTTTTCTAGTCCGAACTAGCATTATGGTCACCGTATAATAGTTGCTTGTATATTGTTGTGGATGATGAATCTAAAAACATTGCTTTAGATGGTTTCAGGCAGGTGCAAACCAATTTGTATTTCATTTCGAAGCCTTGGAATCGGATGAAAGTTGTCAGATGCTCATTGATAGGATCAAAAATTCTGGCATGAAGGTTAGATCTACCGATTTTGTCAAATAAATAACACATGACATAAATGATGGCGAAGTGACGATTGTTTACCCTGCCGTATCAGGCTTCTTTCAAAGCCAAAGGAATAACGGCGAACAATGGATTTGGTGGAGTCAAAGGAAGATGTAGCATTAATTGATTCAAAAAGTCTTAGCGAGAAGAGATTTTAGGTATTAAGCAGTCAAACCCAGGACAAGTAGTGAAATTTTTAGTGAGAATTGAGAATAGATTTTTGATTATCACTCCATTTTTATACTGTGTTCTTTACAATTCTCCTTTTTAGATAAGCATATTTTCGTTTGTGATACCTGCCTGCACTTTTGTTTTTTATTTTTTATTGAAATACACTTTGTGTTTGCTTTTTTGTTCCAAATGTGTGAAGGTAAAGTATGAAGTTTTTGGAACTGTTAACATATATTTGTACGGTATTATGATGAGTCATAATTTTTACAATAATTGATAGACAGAAAAATAATTGATAGACAGTTGAAATCTAATTTTGTTCTACAGGTTGGTGTAGCAATAAAACCTTCTACGCCGATAGAGAAGGTTAGTGGACTTATCGGCATGGATATGGTTCTAGTAATGACTGTTGAACCTGGATTCGGAGGTTATCGATTGGCTGCCTTTATTTACTTGTAAGAACAGTAATAGTTGTTGTGCAAGATGCATGCAGTTTGTGTTTTTTTTGAGATTATTGAGGATTTAATGTTACATGGGCATATTAATGTTCGGTAGCAAATAAAATTTTTGATAACGGAATATAGTGTAATGAGAAGTGCATTGGGGATATTTTACAATAGTGAGAGATCACGGCATTGATTGCTGAAAAGGTACAAGATATGACATATACTCGTAGTTTCACACTGATAAAAAATGGCATGCAATTTTACCTTACCTCTCAGTTGTTGTTTTCATTCAAAATGTTGAAATTTCTAGAAATATGCTGATGAATTTCTTATGTGAAAGTTTTTTTTTTCAGGCCAAAGTTTCATGTCGGATATGATGGAAAAAATTCGAATCCTTCGTTCTACGCATCCATCGTTAAATATTCAAGTTGATGGTGGTGTAACTCTGGATAATGTAGAAGTTTGCGCTAAAGCTGGTGCTAATGTAATTGTTTCAGGGACCGGAATTCTTAAAACCCCGAATCCAGCAGCAGTAATCGCTGTTAGTTTTGCCTCTAATTTTATTAGAGTGGTTATTTAAGAAATCACTGAACGATAGAAACTGAAATTTTATCTTTCTTTGCTTTTTTTGTAGTTTACTTTACTTCCTGTCACTTTTTTGCGGAATGTGTTTGGCAACCTTCGGTAAAAGCTATTTCTTAGTTTACTGTTTACGAATTCCCTTTTAATTTCTTTGTGACATTTCCCCTTTAAATATCATGAAAACAGATGAAACGAAATAACTTCCATACTCTTTCGTTTTCAGAAAATGCGTGAAAAGGTTTCGGCAGCAATCAATTGAAATCGGAAAGAGGAACAGATTGAAACAAAAGATGCCAGTCTCACAAATATCTCATATTTTGCATAAAATTCACTTCCATTTTTTTAGATTTCACTCTTTTGTTGTGCTTCTTTTCGTCACAGATATTTCCGTCGGCAAATAGTGAAAATCGTTCATGAGCTCCATAATCATTTCCTTTGTTCCTTTTTCAAGATGTAAATTAGATTAATTGTTCCTCAATTATAGCTTGATTCTTCAATACCGGTAGGTGCTGTATTATTCAGATATTGTCATCGCTCAATTTCGACACGTTGTGAAATTTTTTCAAAGCTTTGATTTGCTTGATTTTTCATGTTACTACTGTCAGTATCTTTACTGAATGACTTAATGGAATTCGGAATCTTTTATAATCATTTGTATGATTGTTTAATTAGATTATGAGATTTATTGTGAAAGAAGTGAGTATTTGAAATGCCTGATATAAACAGTTGAAAAATAAAACATCAATTTTTCGATGATAACAAATTTGAGCATGGTCAGACTTTTTCTGGGATATTATTAATGATAAGGAACTAGTGGATTTGATAAAAGATGGCATGAAGTGATGATGATTGCAATGCTAACCACTTTATCCGTTTGTCCATGCATCTCATAAAATGACTGCACCAACGAGTACATAGAACAATATATTTTAATGTGATCCCTAACATGCCAACCTGAAAGATGATTTTTGGCGCTGGTTTTTCCTTATCATATTTTGGATGTGTGGACAACATTGATTGTTTTAACAATTTGTTACGGAGGTAATAGCATTCATTGATCATGGATCGGATGGTTATTATAAGAAAACATAAAGAGCACTAATTTGGTAACGCGGCAAACCAGGTGGCCGGGGAATAAACCATCTTTTGCCTACGTAATAATTGCATTCGACTGGAATTAGGAGAGAAATCTGTTGGATCTAATTTGGCAATAATCTTTGATCAGTTTAAAATTATATTAGCCATAAAATGATTAAGACATCAGATTGATTTTAAAGAAGTTTTGTGCAATGCTGGAATAAATTACACTCGTTGTATGATACCAATTTCTTCAACTTTTATTTTGCTGTTATCGCTCTTTTCATCTTCTACATACACTGCCTCTCTCTCTTTCTCTGTCTGTGCAGAATTGACCAAATGGACAGAAGGAGGAGGAGGATGGATCCTTCCCGATAAATGAGACCATCCATTTTATTTGGCATTATTTGAATATTGATTACAGCAAAGGTCACTTGGTTGATTGTATCTCATCCATCGTTGCTTTTTCCTTCCTCTCCTCCTAATTCATTGCCAATTTCAAATTTTTGTTTTATTGCAAAAATCATATTCATTGTCCACCTCTGTCCACCTCTGCCCACTTCTGTCCACCTCTGTTCACTTCTGCGTTTTTGATGATTTCATAATTGTCGTTGATGATTGCTGACAATTATTATGCTAATGTTGCAACTCATTTTATAAGTAAATAATACAACTTTTTCCACGTGCCCACGAACGATGACTTCCAAGTGAGAACTTTAGCAAAGATTATTGCTATAGCTCATTAATTGTTAATTAATTGAATGCATTCAAAAATTTTGCCAATATATTTTGGGAATTATATTCAGTGAAATACGTTGATCAGTAAGCTTCCAATGCGACGTTCACAAAGGTTTTTTTTTTTTTAATTTATTGTTGAAGAATATTAGTGAACATTGCAATTAGAAATGACAATATCTTAGTAATATTTATTTAATTTATTTCCTACTAATTAACAATAAGAAATTATAACTTTCTTCTTCGTATAAATCAGGAAATGATTTTGCTAGATTTTTTATTTTTTTGCTACCAAACATTTCAAAATCTGTGTAACTTATTGATGAACAAGAAATGTTAATTTTTCTTTCCAAATCGTAAATTTTGGTCACAATTAGAAAAAGTTACTAATAGATGACTTCTTTACTGACAATTGTTTCACGCATACTCGGTAAAAAATAGTGCAAATGTTGAAACAAAATGTTGGGAATAATTTTCTAGAAATTAGTAAAAAATCATAGAAATTAAAATATGTTTCCTTCTTATATTTGATCTTCTATGGAAATCAAAATTTGAATATATTTATTTTATTTAAAAACTTTTTTTTTTCTCAAATTCTGTGTTTTTCTTTTTTTTTTTTTTGCAACTGAGGTAAATTTAAAAAAATTTTGAGTAAAATTTTTCTTTTCAGGCATTCTTGTTCCGCTTTACCAACATTTCAAAATAACAATGACAGTGGTAACGATCGTAGTGATGGTCATAACAATGCTGATAAAAAAAATAGTTTGTTTTTTTTTTTCAAAATTTATTCTAATTTTACTTAATTTTCTTGCTTACATCTCGCTGTTAATGAGGAATTTCAAAACTTGACCCACTTCTTAATTAAATGTTTCACTTTTTTTTTAATAAAAATTAATCGTTAAAGGACGACGAACTACTTCATTTGGTAAATTAACACAGTTTTTTCAAACTGGTAATATAGTTGGCGATTCAGGATCAATTCAGTCAGCATTACTGGATTTAGCCACTACGGGGTATGTGCTTTTTTTTTCGTATTGAACCTATCTGCAACAATGTAGAACATTCCGGAGAAATATATGAAGTAGCGATACATAATCAGCACATCCCAAATATTCAGAAGCTCAACCAACTCGTTTCCTGCTTAGCAGATTGAAATATATAACAAGAGGTCTTGGGACATGAATTTGCGTCACAAGACTACTGTTTCATTCGTTAAATACTGACAGAGAAATATAGCGATCCGTACAGTGTTGTGTGTTTACTCTACAACGATTTCTTCACAGTTGAAAAAAAAGAGGGGGTGGGTTGAAAATGGTGGGCGGTAATTGGAAATGCTGGTAGATTGCACAAAGAACTTCAACAATTAGGCGGGATTGTAGGACATACAAACTTGCAAGTGCTTACCAAAAGAAGCGTACATGCCCATGATGGATAATCTTGATGAATACACATAGAGAAAGGGTAAAGGGATAAATGTTTGGTCAAAAGCAAGCAAATTAAGACAATACTTGAATGAATTATTGGTGCTCGGAGATATGCAGTAAATTAGAATTAAAATTCCCAAAGTGAATTAGAAATTAACCTAACCTACCACTGTAAAACGATAGTCTCAGCATAATTGTCAATTCATGAATGATACTTTTAGCTCGGGCTTTGACTACAGAAAATAATAGCTACGTTCGGTAAGATGCAGAAAGAAACCTAAAAAGTCCTCAATCGTCTTCAATTGTCAAAACTATCCAAATTTAAGCAACGATGGAACATTTGAAGAAAATTAACATATCCCTAAAATGTTTAAAATAAGGTTATACTGGAAAAAAAACTGTGAAATGAAATCAAGGCATTTCTTCCGCTGCAAGTGTATTTATAAATCAGCGTTGTGTTACAGTCATGCCGTTGTTACTCAAACAAATAAAGTCAGCAAATGAACAGATTGAATATTTGAAATTCGTAGCTTTTTAAAAGAAAACATTTTATCATTTCTTATCGAAGTTTTTTTCTTAATTCAATTTCATCAAAATCAAAATTAATTTTTGTCTAATTGATGTAAGCTCTTTATCAATAAAAATGCAAATGTGTTTATAACACTTTTTTTTGCCTGAAAAAAAAAAACGACTAAATTGATTTGTGGATTTGAATGAAATTTGATAATATCATTAGCGATTTTTAAACAAGCTGCATTATGTCTGAAAACATTATTAAATTGTCAAATAATTTAGTTGATTATTTGTTATTGTTAAAAAAAAAAAAAATTGCTAAAGATATTTGAAATTTGTTTTAGAAAACTGATGACAAAAATTGCTGAATCACAACGTCGTGGTATGGAATCATTAGCCCTATGGGCACATAATGGAGGTAATGCTGCTCTTGAAGATGTTATGGAACAAACCAAGCAATTGTATGCAATGTTCACTGATAAGCAATTACAGTTCACACGCCAATACATGCATTATATACAGGTGTAAAAAAATTTTTCATTTAATTTTTATACAAACTAGTTTATCATCATAATTTTTTTTACCAAGCATCATTGCCCATTGTCAAACTACAAGTATATTTGGTGAATATTTCAAGTGACAAAAATGTTACCACTTGGAGAAATTACAGTTTACTCTCACTAACACATGCGCCATTAAATAAAAGTGTAAATTGTCTAAGATTAAGGTGATTAAAAAAAAAAAAAAAAATTCGAATAAATTTGGAAATGAAAAATGGCAAAAAAAAAAAAAAAAAAACAGAAAGATAGTTGGTACAGTGAAGAAGCTATTGTGGAAAAATTAGAGAGAAAAATTTTTTTTCCAGTAATGAAAAAAATTATCATAGACTACTTACTATCTCGTATGGAAAAATTCAAGAGAATTTTTTTTTTTTTTTTGGCTAGCTCATTCATTTTCGTAAATGAGGGATGAAGTGGCATTTTTTAGCAATTACAAAAAATAGCTGATGCAGAAGGAGCGGTAAAAGATGCGGAACAAAATGTGATAGATTTGGAAGAAAAAGAAAGAAAATTGCGACGAGAAATTGGAAAAGGCGTTTCTTTTTTCCGACAACGTCGTCGTGGTGGTGATATTTATTTGTTGAAACAGAAGCTTGAAGAGGTCATTTGTTTACTGATTTCTTTCATATTTGAAGTGTAACAATCATTGAATGTCACTGATGACAATGCAGAGAAAGATTTTTCTGAAGAGTTATCACTTTTTTTTTTTTTGGTGACTTTTGGATTGGTTTTTTTTTTTTTTTTTAGGTAAAAGCTTCAAAAGAGCAAGCTGAACAGATTTTGTACAATCTTCAAGCTGAAATGGAAGTTGTGAAAATGTTCAGATTCCGAAATGGCATGCAGGTTTGAGTGTTTTTATTGCAAGTTTATTTATAATAATTGATACAAGGAAGAATGCATTTATTAAGTGTGCCTATTACAATTCTCATTAATATTTTTTAGGGCATAGCGGATGCTTACAAAGACTTATCAAAGAATTGCCAGGCAATTTTTAGTTGTCAGAGGGAAATAATTGAAATGGTACCAGCTGTATCAAATCAGGATATCCGTCGTATGATTTACAATGGATCGTCATTGACAAGAGATCATGTGGAGAATTTGCGAAGGTTATTGTTTCAACAGCCATTCAGTTCATAATAATTTCAAACATTGCAAACCTTACTTTGTAGATCTTTGGAACACGACTTAACACTGTCAGAAAATAATCCATGTTCTAACACCACTGTGTTAGCGCAAAGGCGACGTAGTGAACCTAAATTTTATCCTTACCAGTCGTCGAATAACTCGCCTCCACCACCGTATGCGTGTGATGTGGCGTATGGGAACGTGATGCATTCAGAAAATCAGGTATTCATTGCTACAAATTCAATAATTTGCTGAACATTCGTTAATTTAGCACTTCGGTAGGTTGCCAGGGGTTTGTTTCTCATCTACCGCGTAATGATCCGATATCGTACTTATCTTCAGGAACAGTTCATCCATACTTCGGGTTGAAGAATTCAGTTCTGTCTGATCAGTGTTACGCTATTTCTTATGATTGGCCTTTAAAAGGGGGGTGGGGTGTGCTTCAGATTTGGTTTTAGTTGTTGATTCGGAATTGATTTCAAAAAATTTTTTTCTCTTTAGACCGGAATTAATATTTTTCAACTGGTTAACGCTGAGCATGAAGCATGTTCTCATTGTGGACAATTAGTTCGGCGGTAACTGAGTGTTATCATCATTTCAAGAACTCTGTGACGACTACAAATGCTATTTGATGTTTATCCTTATAAAGCAGCGGTATGATAATAGATCAAAATTCAATTCTCTACCTGATTTCTTTGCCCCCTAAATCAATAAACATTAGAAACAAATTTCTGAAATGCAATTTTTTATAATACTATTTCCTTATCGTTCATATCACATGTCACCATGTCATCATCGGTCGGTATCTTCCATTTTGCTGTTAATCAATCGCTCTTTCAACAAATTAAAATCTAAACGAATTGTTAAATTGTAAAAAAAGTATCTTTGTTTAAGCTCTATTTGTAATTAAATAATTCATTGGAAGAAAAAAAAAAAAAAAAAGATCAACTGTGATAAATGCAATGGATATAAATTTATTAGGAATAAGCAATTTAAACAAATTCCGATAATTTACTCTTTGAAAATTCGTCTAGAACTATTCTATGCATTTAGTTTTACATTGTATATTTTTCATTAAATATATTTTTCCTCTTTCCTAAATGCAATTCATTCATTCATTTAATCAACAATTAATTTTTGCACTTCCCTTTTCATTTCTTTTTCTCTCTAACACTCCTTTAATAAGGATCCTTTTCTTTTTTCTTTTTTTTTTTCAAGTTTATTTTTTAATTGAATGTTGTTGAATGAATATGAAAAAGTTTTTGTGAAACTTTTTGTTGCCATTATTTCATACATCTAGAAGTGCATTTTTGTTGCTATTTTTTTCATCACTCATATTTGTATATTTATTGTACTTTTCCAATTTTTATATCACATTTATTCCATTCATATTCAAATTGTTCTATTCCATTAGTTCCATTAAAATGAAGGCCATTCATTCATTTCCTTTATCTGAATTTCCTAAACTATACCATCAAGTTAATTTGAAGTAATGGGAAAAAGAATTAATACATTGTTTTTTTTTTTTTTAGTTTTTATCAATTCCATTTTTTTCAAAAATTATTTCAATGTTTTAAATTCATGCACATTCCTTTTTTCTTTTTTTCTCTAAACATTTTCAGTTTGCTTTGATTTGCTATAGGCTTAATTCATTCAAATATTTTATGAAATTTCCTTTTTTGTTTTTGTATATGTTTTTCCCGCCAAATCCGATATCCAATTTTGAGCAAATTGACCAGTTTCCTTTTGCAACTTCTTTGTTCATATATCCATCTCGTTGGATGTTGGTAATGATGAAAAGTGAAATGGAAATGAGTCATCATTTTAATTTGCTAGGAATGAAATTTAATCGTCATTGGTGAAATTTAATGATATTTCACGTTCTTCCTAATTTCTTATTTTTCTCATCTGCTGCAAATAATTTCCATTCATTCATATTCACGAACTAAAATTGGATATTTTAAAATTGATTGCATCTTCCATTATTCATCACTGATATTTTTATTGAATGTTTCATGCGTTTTGTCCTTTTTTTGAATTATTTTATTTGTTATTATTACAATGAAAAATAAAGCAGAGAGAAATGAATTTTATTTGTGAGGCAATTTTTCCAACAATTTAATCAACACTGTTTAATTCTTACCATTATTCTAAGAAACTATCATAAAAGAATCATTTTATGTTACAATTATCTTCTCTGCTTGAGAGCTAATGTGAACATGATGAATGTGCGTGATGTTGCACTACAAACGTGATGCCGCAAGGACACATGTAAGAGTAATTATGCGTGGTATGGTGAGACGTATGAACAACTATGAAGGAAACACGTGGTTATAAATGTATGTAATGTGATAACGATACACTTAAGGATAATTATACATGATGTGATAACGATACACTTGAGCATAATCATGCGTGATGTAATGATGATACAGCGATAGCAATTATACATGATGAAACAGCGACACACGTGATAACAAATATGCGTGATGAAAGAGCGACGCACGCGACACATATTGTAAGAAAACGCATTCATCTTATCATATTTCTCCAAATGAATTTGTTATTATTATTTTTTCCTATTTAAACAAACGATGAGATTGTTGAATGGATGGGGTTCAAATGGGCAATGCTTAAAGGGATGGATGGGTTCAAATGGGCAATGCTTGAAGGGATGGATACCTACCAATACCAATGCACCCATATTGATGTCAAAATAATTTTCAATGTTCAATTTAATTTCTATGTTTGAAAAAAAAAAAAAGGAAGAAAGAATGACATATGTGTGCATTTGTATGTATTTTGTTATTTCGATGATATTGAAAAGCCGGTTTTTGAAGGGAACTAAAATATTTTTAGTTCCCTTCAAGCAATATTAATCGTAAAATTTTTATTTGCAATAAAAATTAATACTTATTTGCAATATGATATTGATTAATGGCTAAAATTAAGCTAACTTTTGTTCAATTCATTCGCATATGGTTGGTTGATTTAGACATTGCTGTTTTTGTAAAGTACATAATTTACACTGAATATAGCTGAAGAGGAGGGAGGCGGGCGGGGG
>JABVXS010001894.1:0-11215 GCA_013365335.1 Madathamugadia hiepei | reverse complement strand
TCTGTTGAGAACCGACCGCTCACAAACCCAAACAAAATGAAAAAAAAAATCACGGATTCGGAAATAATCCGAATAGAAGTAAAGAATCTGTGGACATAAAAATCATATTTGCGCCATATGAAAAACATATATGACACAGCAAAAATAGAATACCGGATCGTTTTTCTTGAAAATTTAGTGTTCGATTCTGTTGGCTGGTAATAAAACTGTTGGGTAGTAAAAACAGCAATTTCTGAGCAAAAACTTTCATTTGAGCAAATCTGAAAAGAATCCCAACTATGCATCACCATTATGAATTTCCCGAAATTAACAAAAACGTTGAATACCATTCATGATGGTAGCCAAAATAATGCGGTATTACTGGCTCATTTATGGAAGAAATCTAGTTTCACGAATTAAATCACGTAATACAAATGGAATATTACCAAATTACGCTGTTCACAACGGCTGACATCAAATGCAACTGCGTGCCCTCTTGTTATAGCACTTTTTGGAGTACCCAAAAATTCACCCATACTGTGACTTTTTGACACCGGTATTTGCAGCTCACCTGCATTCGTCTACGGAAAAAAAGAACTTATTAGTCTCGAAATATGCTGATTCCAATCATTTTTGGATAAATTGAGCGACAGTTTTATTCAATGTTATAAGTTCATGGCAACCTTTTTTTTAAAGTACGGTTTTTGCCTAATATCAAAATACATTTACCGAATGCAAATTTGAAGACTGATCGATAATTTGCAAAAGGGGTATCGCAAAAGTCGGAATCGAAGGCAGCGATACGGTTCGGCGGGGAGCTGAACCAGTATAAGAAAAGTCCATCTAAAAAAATGAGCTTATAATGTATAGGACATAAAAATAATCTTGTATTCGCAGAATTCCTTCCGAAGAATTCTTTCACAGAAGTCGAAACGTCCATGGACTGCTAAATGCGCCAAAAAACCTACAAGTTATTCAAGTTAGCTTTAAACATGTTATACAATATTCAATTTCACTGCTGCCGCATTTTCATCATGCAAAGGTTCAATTTAAAAAGTTCAATAGCTCAGGTACACTAATAATGAGAAGGTTGACATGAGGCTAAAATTAGAAAACACTAGATGTATCAATGTCAGCTGATGACTGAAACTAACTGTTAAGACATTGGGATTTGCAGCACTCTTTACCACTAGACGTAACTTTTCACGTTCAGTTTTTTCGATGAACTTTTTCCTCTTGTATTCTATGGTATCATGAGGCCACTCTAGATCCTGAAACAACGTCCTAACCTGAATTAGACTATCAGAATCACTTCAGCTTTAGCCAACACTTCTTCGGTTTAGCGTAATCGGAATATCAGATTAGAGTTGTTCCCACCCCACAATTTTCTCATAACATTATAACTTCAAGTGAATTAATATAAATCTATACGATACACTGTAAGTAATAAAAAAACGAAAATTCACCTTGATCATAAAACCACAACCAACAATAAGAAGTAAAAGAAATCCCATACAAAGAAGAGAAGGGCGCCAACCAAACTTTGCAAAGAGCTAAAAGAATATGATTATACTCATCTGCTGTCTCAGATGTTAAAACAACTGAGCTATTATTATGCGAATACTGGGAAAATGTAAATCACCAGCATAATGGACCATTTAAAAAACTTTCCAGACAAGATAATACCAACCATTTCGATGAGTGGTGCAAGAACAAAAGTACCCGTGCCGGAACCACAAACAGCAATACCCGTTGCTATAGCTCTTTTTTTCTTTAAAAGAAATGAATTAAAAGAATATCATTTGTTACAATAGATGCACTACTGACTGTTAAAAATAAAACCAAACTAGAATAACCCACAAAAAAAAACAGTACTTGAAAATAGTAAGTGACTGCAACAATAGCGCTATTAAAGCAAAAACTTAAGCCAATGCCCGTAATGACGGCAAATGAAAGCAAAAAATGCCAAATACTAAATGCAAAAGATGATAACAGTCCACCAGCAGCAGCTATCAATCCACCAATAATTGTCATACGTCTGCAAGAATACTTTGAAAAAATACGACGAAAACCTTGAAATAATGCAAAAAAGCTAATCCGTAATCTAGATATGTTACGCATTTTGCATTCCAAATACTGAAAATGTGAACGCAAAAAATGCAGACCGACAATCATATTCGTCGGTTAAAGCTCCTGCAAGTGGACCTGATAATAATGGTATCGATAAAAAAATTGATGCAACGATACCAGACATAGTTTTTGTTACATTGAAATATTCTTGAATTTCCGAAAACATGATACCAAATGAAAATGAAATCCCTGTGAATATTACAATCTGATAAACCATTATAATTATTAATAACCCATTATAGTTAATAAAATTGTGTATATTGCCCTCCTAACCAACTTATAGCGATGGAATATTTAATATGACTTGAAGTCAATGAAAATCATTAAATTTAAGTAATTTGAGTATATTATGGTCGGAAGTTAAAACAAAATCTGCTCAAATGCACACACTTTTCAGCTGCAGCTTTGCTGTTGGAAAAATTGAAATCAATCTCGTCAAATAAATAACAAACAAATTCGCATAAATGGATTATATTGGAAAGTGTTTCACTCACCGTCACATATAAAATGGATAAAGAAAGACGCAAGAACGATGACCCATCCATAGCCACCGTCTGGTGGAATTGGTACTTCTGTTGATGACGAACATGTCGATTCTGTATCACCTGGAAATGGAAAATTTTAAAACTTAATCAAAAGTCCAACAAATATCTTAATACTATATTTTAATTGTATTTAAACGTGTAATAAAATGTATTGTCAGGAAATTTACAACTACATTTACAAATAAAAGTTTAAAAATGAAAAAACAGAAGTCATGGATGTAACTTATCGACGACAAAGAGCCACGCCAATTGCTATTCGGAAAGGAAATAAGCTATTTTCATTTCCCGGTAAGCATAGAAAAACTAATCCACTTGCCATGCGAGGGAAATCGTTCTGCTTTTTTCTCTAATTGCACTACATGAATATGGTTGTTATACAGCTGGTAATCCTGCAAATGAAAGGTGAGTGGCGAATAATTTCAGCAACAATGATGAATGTAAATGTCAGTTGAAAACGAATCACGTGTGAGACAAAAACAACTAATTTTCGTTCGAACATGTGGAAGAATTGTTAGAGATGTCGAAGTTTTTCAGTTTTGTTAGCTTCCTCACACCTACCATATTTTCACCAAACTATATGCAAGAAAAGTAACGAAACCAAAGAAATACACCACGCTAATGAGTTTATTCGCAACTAATGCCATGCACGAGGATGTGAAAGGCGAATAACGGATCAGAAGTAACTGTTCCTACCAAAACTTAGATAAAAATGGTGATGCCAGTAATACGGGTTTGTAAAAAATCTTTTTATGTTCCTAAACAGCTCGTCATTTCAAGAAAAATAATTCCTCAACCGAAGCTATTCGGATTATTCACCTTATTCAAGAGTTTATCAAAAACAACTAATTTTCGTTCGAACATGTGGAAGAATTGTTGGAGATGTCGAAGTTTTTCAGTTTTGTTAGCTTCCTCACACCTACCATATTTTCACCAAACTATATGCAGAAGCACTTAGCAGAAGGACGTTGAATGAGATAAGCAAATCTTCTTTATCAAGTATGGAAACATTGACAAACCTTCGGAAGAGCAGGAATGCAATCTAACATAACTGTTTCCACATTTCTTCTCACTTCACTTTCCTCCTGTCTGTCCAACATTACGAAGGACTGAATGAACGGAGAAATGAATCGAAGGACCACTTCACCGTGATTCAGATGTGATCTGGGAGAATACGAATATATACAAACTAAGGCAGTAAAGCCTCAAGTTGCGACCAGCTACCTCATTTCATCATAAAATTAAACTGTTAAGCAACAAAATTACAGTACAATCTATCTATGTGCAACTGTATGATGGCAGAGCGGTCGAAAAAAAACAGAAATGGTATCAAAGAAATAAACAGACTGAGCAAAAAATTGTGTCTTCGAAGAAAAAAAAGTTGGAATCTTCAAATCAAACTTATGAAATTAATTCTTGCAAACAAAACGAACCATTTGAGGGGGAGAGAGACATACACAGTGCAGCAATTACTTGCGCAAAACCGAAGCTTAGTTCTCCCGAAAGCACTAAACAAATCATCCCGAAGAAAGGAAATTGCTTTTCATCGGCAGTGGCCTTGTTTAGAACCACAGTGCTATTTTCGAGCATCTCTCAAGCTCTGAACTACACACTTTGCAATGCCAGCAGTCTCTAAAACTCTTCAGTCCCTAGAACTCTTCATCGCACGTCTCGAATTCGGGAAATGCTCATCATTGCATTCTTTGTTCCCGTCACTTACTTCTACGCTATGGATCAAACGGAGCGATTCAATCAAGCCGAGGTTCGGAATGCCGGCATTGCTGCTGGTCAAATTATTGTGCCGAAGTATTCGGCATGAACGCAGACGAATAGTGCAGACAGGAGGGGGAGAGTGTACTGCATCTCATGAGTTCTCAGATTTCCACTTACACAAGTACTGTTTGCTTTCAACTAAGTGCATTCCAACCACTTCGATATATAGACAAAATTGAAATCAGTCGATTAGAACATGCGGGATTGTTATGGAGCAGTGATTTTGAAAAGCAAACTGATTTGGGATGGTATGTGCGTTGGAACAACAAATTACAAAAATCGACTTTTGATTCGGCAACAAAGATAATCAAATCTAAAACAATTTCAGAAATCGAACTCTCCTCCTGATGCCGGAATAAACTCTTTACTGATATGCCACCTGTTCATACGATGAATGAGGTGGATAGAAATGAATACAACCAATGCTTTCACGATTAATCAAATTTCACCAGTTGAAGATAAAAGCCTACCGAGAGTTCTCATTGAAGGACAAGCAACACTCGAACACAAAATTCTAGTTATTGAGGAAATCAATGAAACAAATTTTTTAGAGATATCTTTCAAATTGTACAAGTCCCAATGCAAACAAAGAAAAACTAAAGCGTATTCAATGCTTGGAAACAATATTCAGGTAAATATGATATCACTGAGCAAAAGAACAAAGGTGCTCAAAACCGTTTAAGAAATCGAACAGTTTTATTTACACCTAGAAATAGTTAGCCAGAGGTTGTACACAGCCTATCGGAATTACTTGTAACATGTGCTTCTTAGTGACTATTCTATGCCGCGACAAAATTTCACTTCCATTTGTAAAACCCATGTTATAAGCTAAGCATTTCGGGATGCTCGAACAACCAATGCAATGGAAAAATAACATAAAGCAATATGCTACTGTACTTCAAAGCGCCTCGTCAGAGGTATTTACTGCGGTAAATATAGACCCAATTTGCAGTTCATTCACAACTTGACAGGAAAACGATTCGGTAAGTATTGAGAAGATGCAAGTTTGATCTTCTTTCTTTGCGTATTCGTGGACGGAACAGCTTTCAACGGAAATGCTGATGACATAACCGAATGAAGTTAAATAATTTCACTGGTGATCACTTACTGCCTGTGTTTATTAATTTATGCCAGAGCTAGTCAACAAATCTTAATCTCTTAGTTTATTGATTTGGCAAAGATTTTGTAAATTAATACAAAAATTGATTTCGTTCAAGCGACGCTTTTTATTCGGTGAAAAAGTATTGCGAAATCGAAAAACCGTTTCTGAATTGTTTTCTTATTGCAAAATTTGAAGAAATGAAGCAGAAAAGTCTTGGAACGGAAAAACTCAATGCGCCTTCTGCTGTCATTACAGGATGTCTTGAGGATGAATATTCAGTCAAGCTGAGGTATTAGACAACGGGATTTCTGAAGCCGAAAATTCAGGAGCCACGGTGGACTAAATAATTTGTTGTGTTGGACATGGCTTGCAAACCAATGGCATCATATAGACAGTGACAATGGAAAAAATTAAATCGCATCTTCCTGTCCAAATGCTCACATACGATAAATGCAATTCATCTTTGTAGTCCTGATGGAAAACGAAAATTAGGAAAAATTATGATTTGAATTTTATCAAATATTGAACGAGCGATGACGAGATGATTTCTGCATCTTTTGTAACAAATGAACCCTTACTTCAATTTCTTAAAGCCTGTACAGTGTTTTCGCAGAAGCGTGCGTTTCAAAAATGAACAGGCGAATCCTTTTTTTCATCTGGGTTACCAGAACCTCCAGAAAACAGTGGTGTAGAAGATGGAAAGGTACTTGCCGATTACTTCATAGACAATGAGAAGCATTTCGCACACATCCAAAGACAAATTTTTACTACGAAAAAGTGACTCGTATCTGTAACTCTGCTACTCACATCTTACTAAAACCTGATCAATTCTCAAATAGTTTTTTTTCCTTTTCCGTATTCATATTCCAACATATGCTTAACTTCGATTGCATGTGTGGCTTGCCAGTTTATCATTACTATTAAGCAGGTGAACAAGCATTATCGGCACGATAAGTACCTGAGAATTCTGCAGATATAGTCTGGATTCTAGGATTTCCTGCAACAAATAATTGGCTTTTGAACAACAAAAGGCAGCCAGCATAGTGCTAGATCATAAAAATTTTCAGAAATCAACGTAAAAATAGAAAGGTCTTTTGTCTCCGTATTATTGATTTCACTGGCTGTGGTTCCTAACCAAACTTTTTTAATGGACATGATCCATTGGGAAAAGCAATTAATGAAACTACTCTAAATTGGCATTTCATACCTGTCCAGTTGATATTTATGAACCATAGAAAGTATTCCTATCAGCGGTTAATAGATTGAACCCATTTATGACAACTTATAAACGGTGTAAAATACTGCTCGGCTTTTTTTTTTTGGTAAGTAGGAGGAAAGTATAAATGTTCGCGAAAACAATGAGAAATTTTAAAAGACAGCACCACCAGTACACATCAGACATTTTGAAAAACTGATTAGTTTTCCATTTTCTCAAATTATTAATTCATCTTCCAGTTCGGTGGCTACCCATATCACAAACGAAACTGATGGCAATGATACAATGAAGCAAATTATAATCCATCAATAACAAGAGGAAGTTGCTGGAAATCTATAACGGTAAAATCTTTGATTAATTGACATGTTCAGCTGAAACTAGTATTTCAATCATTTCACCAAAACGACAAAGAGAACTCCATATTAAAAGTAGTTTAGCTGCAGAAACTAACTAAACCATTTCCCGATTCAGATGTGTAGGCATGATAACACTGGTATTTCAATGAAATCAGTTTGTATCTCTAGGAATCGATCAATTATATGAAATATGATCCGTTCTGCTCAGGTCCATAAGCCCTTCACGTGTTATCAATCGAGAACGATGAGAAAGAGGAAAAATTGAAAGCCTGATGTTTGTCTTTGATAACACCGATTAAAGAGACTGCTTTCATACTATGAAATACTACCAGTATGGACCCTCATTTGGTATACTCCTCCACGCTGCAAATTTAGTCCAATCATCGAATTCATATGAATATGCATCGTTGGGCTGTTTCTCGGATAATAATGGCAAACTTGAAGGCGGCATTGGAGGTGTCACTTGGCTTGTTAAAGCATAATTTCGACCAGCGTTCGAATCCCAATATTGCTGCAGGATCGAGCCATCTGTAATTTCACTGTAAAGCACTCGACAAATCTGGGATGTTTAAAGCCTCACTATGAATAGTTTGCTGCATAACATTTAAATAACTTGAATGGCTTCGGCTGGTGTCTTGAGAGCTTTAGTTGTGATCGCTATAGTGAATGGCAAGTAATGCAGCGTTAGAACTAATTGCTGTTTAGTAAGATTTGAAACAATTTGAAATGCTGGATTGAAAGCTAAAATTAATACAGCCATGTTTTAGAGATACGAAAGTAAGCAAAGCAGTGAAAATGCTTGAATTTTTTTTAAAACACAAATAGTCTATCCAGGGTAATATTTATTTTGTAACAAATGCATAAAAATCCATGCTTAATTTTGCTACCTTGAGAACAGCCTGTTTCAAAGCAAATGCAAAATTCAATTCGTGCATTTGGATCAGATCCATTGGAGGGCAATTCTACATCAAAACTAAACGTATCATAAAATTTAGATGACGACGGCTGATATGTTGCCATGCGATCATAAAAACTCTTCCACCCATCAGATGTGAAACGCACAAATATTTTCTTCTCAAATGTTATATTTTTGACCTAAAGTAAATAAGTTACAGCACTGCATGTCTAATTATAATTTTAATTGGATTTAAAGAAAGTGGAAAAAAC
Organism: Madathamugadia hiepei; assembly: GCA_013365335.1. Classification (NCBI taxonomy): domain Eukaryota; kingdom Metazoa; phylum Nematoda; class Chromadorea; order Rhabditida; family Onchocercidae; genus Madathamugadia; species Madathamugadia hiepei. The sequence continues at coordinate 2,950 of JABVXS010001894.1, read as the reverse complement.
AGTCAAAAATTTTTTTGCCTTTTATTTTATAAAGTTCATTAACTGCACTTCCACTAATAATATTATTAGTGGTGTTACCATCCAAAAGCGACAGCGATTTGGAAAAGAATTGGAAAATAACCTTAATAGTGCCAATCATATGGCACACCTCATTTTTAAGGACAACATTTTCTAGAGCAACAAATTCTCTATCCAAGGTCTCGCGAAACTTTATGTATTCACTAGCCGGCTGCTTGAAAGACATGGCCCATGAAGCGGATGTTTGATGAGACAGCTCGGTCTCATCTGTTTCCCCGAATAGTCGACGAATCACCTGAACAGACATTTGAAAATGAACTTCTTGACTGAGAAGGATCGTAGCTCTCCATCACTCTTGCTGGTTTCATACGACATCTTTTAATCACCGCTGCCTTTATAAAATCAAATAATTTGTTGTACATTACACATCATCTTTGGAATAATCACAGTGCACACTTCTCAGTGAGTTAACCAATTATAGTGTGAAACAAAATTCATTTCGAAACTGATGATAAATTTGAGTGAACGAATTGAGCAAAGTTCATGGAAATGAAAGAAACATACTGATGCGCTGATGGTTGGTGGACAATCTGAAGGCTCTGTCATCACACGAACAGTGATCAGTTCTTTACCGCAATCATCGGCAAAACGTACACTTTTACACGGTCTAATAGCAACCTCTGTTTTTTCACCAATTGCATTCTGAACAATCACTGATAAATGATCGAAGTCGCCCAGATTATCTTTGAGGTAATCGTTGTCGTTCAAAGTTTCGTCTGCTTCTCCTTGTGATATTGAATCTATAACTTAGAATGAACGAACGCAGAAAGCAGAAATGAATTTTTCATGCATAGAAAATAAAAAATAAATTGGATAAAATATTTGTTTTCCGTTTCGCTGTGTGCCAAATTCATAGTATTTCGAAAATTAATCCTATATCGATTTACCAGCTTTGTCCAGTGATTTTTCGAACGTGGCCAGTGTGAACTGATGTTTGTTCAACTGCTTCACACATATAGTTCGTGAATTAATAAGGCCTAATTGATTGAGTGCATCTGACTCACTATGTGAGCGTATCTACAAATTGCAAAATTTCACGATTAAAATGGAAATTTGTACTTAAAAATTGAAGTCGATATGAGAAATTGGTAAGGCACATGCATTTCGTCAACAGAGAAAATTGGGCAATTCTAAACATAAGCTTTAGTTGGCACAAGAATAGGTCAAAGGATTTGCTATTGCAATGAATAAAATGAAACCTTGGAGGCAATGTTTGAATCTGCCACTGATATATCTAAACTGATAAGCAAGCATCAGAAAATTCACTAACTCTAAGTAAAGATGCAGTTGGATGATGTTCACTGACGATGGGAAATGATGCAGTGCGACGGCACATAGTTGGATACAATTGGCGCTGATGGATCAGAATCGACAAATCGCAGATTACCTAGAAAGTATTCCCTTCTATTTTTTATAGCATAACAACAACTGCTCGTGGTAAATTTTATGTTTAAAAAAAACCGTTACTTTAATCCACGTCTCCTAATTTCATTTGCAACTTCAGAATTTCCAGAATTTCGTTCGTTTGCCGTTTCACTGCCTTACATTTCATTTGTACCTCGTAGCTGTGATATTCTACAGAAGGGTTTTGTATCTGTCGGTATCTTTCGCATCCGTAGAGCACTGTGCTGCCTGCAACATCGTTCAAACAGCTGCTGCCACCTCATTATCCCATCCCGCGGAAATTATAAATTAGACCTTCTGTCTAGCACCAATTGCCGAGTAAAATCAAACTTTTTTTCTTGTGGTAAATTTTAAATAACCAAGTTATGAAATGCACGAAATTAAGAAAGAGCACATGTAAGGTTGCTGTGCAATCAAAGTATAGAGAGATCTTTTGGCAATGATTTAAAAAATTCTCCAAGTATCAGAAAAGCATCGAAAAGTAAATGACCGCAGAAATAAATTATATAATATTATTAAGTGATAGTTTCTTAATAACAATTATCAAGTGGCTCAAAAGAACTCAGAAAAATTTGTTAGTGGCTAAACTTGGAACTTCAGCTGCCAATTCGCCAACAATCAACTTTTGGAATTTAGAGAACTGATATCAGAGTTAACACAAAGAGAGAGGGTCAGGTTATTTTCAGTTCACAGCTTCATATCAAGTCCAGTTCTAGACTTCTTCGTCCGTTAAAAGTTTATAACTAACTTCTGTAAAATAGAAACAAGGAGTTATGATCTCTGTTCTCGAATTGGCAGAAACATACCTTGTAACTACTACTTCCATAAATTGCTGTACACCGCATATCGAAAACTAAAAGAAAACTATTTTAGAATTTCTTTTTTGTTTGTCAAACATTACTAATTCACTGGAGTCAGTATATTTTAAAATTGATTTCGAATCTTAGCAAGTATGAAGAAATGTCAAGAGAATAGACGAATATAAGTTATGGTTCTTGGAAAGTTCGGATTTCGGCCTTTGAAGGCAAATTTAGTAAAAGCTTGCATTTGGAGCATGTCGAATGAGAGAAAATGGGTTGAAAAGCGCCCAAAATACATCAAACAGATGCGATGATCCATCAGAATTGCTATCAGTAGAACACGGATATACAGGAAGAACAATCATTTTCACAACAATTTGCTTCATTTGTTCTCAAAACAAAGCATGGGGTAACACTGGCAAAATTAATTATTTCGATTTCGCAAAGATTTATCGATTTGCGAATAAGTAAATTAACGACGTAACAAACAGGCCAGGGAAATGAAATGAGATAAAGCTTCATTTGACAGTAGTTGTAGAAAAAAGGTCAATGTAATTTAAATAATTCATTCATTATCGGCCATCAGTTCTATTACGAACTTTAGCCATTTGATGAATGAAGGATCTGTATGAAGCGCGCTACTGAGCGATTCGTTTTATTTCAGCCAA
>JABVXS010001891.1:0-11238 GCA_013365335.1 Madathamugadia hiepei | reverse complement strand
CTAAAGTTCGTAATAGAACTGATGGCCGATAATGAATGAATGAAATTGAAACTGTGTCATAAAAAGAAATAATTTTTTATTATATTTCAATTAATTTAATTGAAAAATTAATTGCCAGAAGAAAATTTCCCAAATTTCTTTCTAATTTTGAAAAGAATAGTTTTAAACTCTGCGCGGAACTTGCTGTTCAAATTTTAAGTGAATATTTTTGTATTTAGAAACTTGATAAAGATTCAAATTCAAAAAAAAATTCTCTAAATTGTATTTTAATTAAAAAAGTTTCAAGAACAAATTCGAATGTTTTGTGTCTATTAATCAAAGCTTTATTTTTTGTTGATAAATATAAATTGGAAATTTGTTAAATTTTGTAATTTTCTTTGTTTTTCAAAAAGGAAATGAAATTTGTTCAAAGGACAGAGATCAGTCAGTTCCTATCTCATCGATCAAACGAGAAATTAATTCTTGTTTGTAATTAATTGAACGAAACAAAAGGGAAATGGAAAAATATACAAGTCTGTTAGACAAAAGAAAAATAGTCATATATCGAGTAGAGACACAGCGGCGATTGATGACAGAGGGTGGACGAGAAGGAGACGGATGACCTCGTTAAATGGACAGGGAAGGGACACTGATGATAGGTCAACAAAATGAAAATCGGCGGATTCCTTTCTTTTTTTTGAAAATTTGAATTTTCCAAAAAATGTTTGTATCATTGGCTGGCTACTCTAGTGCCAAAATTGGAAAATTCTGGGAGAAATGTCATTTCTTTGATGATTAATTAATGCCCATTGGATGACCAGCACACTCACTGCCAAGTCAACAAACATCGAACAAAACACAAAATTTCAGTTTATTTCAGAATTTTAGTTAGACATTTAAAAGTCGGAATAATTAGTTAAATATCCGAATTTTAAGTTTAACACTTCAATAATCCTGGAATACAATAATTGAATTTGATACCCTAAAATACAATAGGCAATAACTTTGCTAGCATTGCTATTAAAATTTATTTAAAGTTATTTGTCAATTTCGTTTAAATTTTTTTAACGATTAGTAGTTTGAGAAACTTAATTACTTCCTTAAAATGTGATTAATTAAAAAAATTTTTTTAAAATTTCATTTTTCCAAATAGCATGATATGACTGACCTAAAGTGAAAATTAGTTCCTTTTTTCGTGTAAAATTCTTCAAAAACAAAGAAAAAAAACATCAATTGAAATTTGTTAGCGTTATCCTAAAATTAATTTTTTTAATTTTGAAAACTTTTTTGAGCAAAAAAGTTTTGAAATTTGAATTTTTCTTTCATAAGATTTTTGAAAAGTTTCACATTGCTTTTTTGGTTTTTTTTTTCTACGCACAAATGCCAATCGTGAGTGACAATTAGTAAATTAATTATTCAACCAACAAGGAAAGAAACATTTGCTTATTTCAATTTAGCACAGTTGTGTTCTTAGTTGACGAACATGAAAACATTAAAAACTCGAAAACATTCAGAATTATAATTTCACTTGATTTTTGATGCGTTTGTAAATTTTTGTAATTACTAAAATTTTTAAGGGAATATTAGTTCGTTAATTGAAATTAAAAGTATTGTTTAAAATTTTTTTTCTTTGTTCTGTGTGTAAAGGAAACTTTGGTGATATAAGTAACAAAACAAAATTGAATTTCTTTGAAAATTTTTAGCTTCATCTCATTTGGTTTATTCGTAACTTTGAAAATTATCAAAGAATTTTGGATGCTTTCATTTTCTAAATGAAAGTTAATCAAAAGTGAAAATCAAAGGAAAGACCGGAGCATTTGTTCGAGAAATTAATTTCTGTGGTAAATGAGAAATGTTCAATTCAAATTTGTCATTTCAAAAAACTGAAAGTTTCTAGATACTCAGCTTTTGCTTTTTCCTTGATTTTGATGGAATGAATCCAGAAAAAGCTCCTTTGCGCTAATTAAGTAAGCTATAGGAATACCACATTTCCCACCAAAAATATTTTTGAATATATTTGTTTGTTTAGAAAAACAAATGGAGGGTGAGAGAGAGGGAGGGAGACGGAAAAAGGAAGAGTGATTTGTATGTTTGTTGTCGGCAAAACACAATTCATATTTGCAAGGCAAAAAAAATAATAAAGAAAGAATTGGACTGTTAGATGGCATTTGAGAGAAACAGTTTTCCCATACAAATGCTGAGCTTAGATAGAGAGAGAAAAAGAAAGAGGGGAATGGGAAAGAGAACGAACAATGAAGGCATATTAGTGGTGATTAATGAATAAGCTTTACTTAATTGAAATTTTCTTCCGTTTCTTGGTCAGTCCATAAAGTGTAATTAATTAATAAACTTTAAGTTTCTTCTGCTTTGCAAGATGAATGAACAATAGCGACGTCTCTCTCATGCTTCTCGCATTAGCCATTTATGTGTTCGCTGATTTTTTTCCTTTTCCTCTATGAATGCTATGTTGAAAGGGGAATATCGGGTTAATGCATCGAGAGATGTGATAACCGAGAGAGAGGGAGAGGGAGAGGAGTCGTAGGAAATACCACGCGAGAGTAGAAATAAACAAAAAACAATTAATTGACAGGATTTTTCGGTTTCCTGAATTTCATCTTCATCTTCTAACCACCTCTTTAATAAGCTGTCTTTGTGATAATTCGAGAATTTAAAACATTTTTGAATGGAGCATTTTCGTATTAATTTTTACAGAGTTCAAGCATCATTTATTTGTTTTTATTTTAATTATTTGAATTTGGTTTATTTGATTGTTTGAATTATTTCATTTTTTATTTGATTATTTCATTATTTGACAAATTATTTGAATTTTTTTAATTGGAAGTTAAACAATCACGTTGAAGTTCGATGTAATTTATTAGTTATTAATTAGTGTAATTGCTTACTTTTTAAGTTTCAATAATTAATTTTAGCAAAGATAAAGATGTTTTAGCATAAAAAGGTTTCAGTTGTCATTAATTAGCTTGCAATCCCCCCTTCTTTTTGTGAGTTTTATTAAAATTTAATTAATGATTAACAATTCATTTCAATCAAAATTTCTGTAATCATCAGCCTATCTATGGATTTCACTTTTATTTAATTTCAATGGAACAAATTTTGAGAGAAATTTCGTCGGAATTTCAATGATTGACTGTGCAATTCCCAAAAAACAAAATTTATTGGAAAATAAGCGAAAAACTTTTTCTCCATAAATAATTTCTCATTGAGCTTTGAAAATTTCTCATTAAACTCTCTTTGTAATTTTTTACCTTTCGTTTTACATTTAACTATTATTACTAATATTGCTCCTTCATTAGGCGAGAGAAGTGAAAGCACTGGAGATATTTGGGAGGTAATTGAGCTAGCACGAATTGCAGATCTTCCGCTCAAAACATTCAGAATGAAATGAAAGTTCAGAGTTGAAGATTCTTCACAGTTTGCGACCATAAGTTCCTGCAATTTCAAATTTATATGAAAGAAATACTGCTCAATTTCAAAAAAATAGCAAATTTTGATTTGAAATGAAGAGAATGCACTCAAGCATTGAATTGATCAAACAATTTTTTAAAGAAAGCAAAAGTGTGAATACCTTCCTTCCTTCCTTGGTCGGTGGCTATCTCAACAAGTTTCTTCGTGTCGACCCTTTTTCACAACAATTCTCTTCGCTTGGTTTCGAGCAATCTGTTTCCACGTTCCCACATGTTTCTTTAATTTGGCCAGTCCACCTTTCGGGAGGTCTTTTAACCCCTCTCGGATACCAATCGAGGACTTTGGTGGTCCACTGACCTTCCTGCATGCCAAGTGTTCTAATTATATAAAGTAATTTCAAAATATTTCGAAGTTGAAAATATTGAAGGAAGAAAGAAATAGAAATGCACGATCATTTGATGAATGTGGAAATTACAGGACAATTGCGCTTATCAATTGTTCGTTCAAAATTTTCCATTTTAAGAAAAAATAGAAAGTCGAAAATTTGTAGAAAAGATGAAATTTAAATTGCCTTGAGAAAAGGATCAATTTTCATTAAATAATGGAATAATTTTTTCAAAAATCTTGCTAAAACCGTTCAATTACAATCAAATTTTAATTTTGACCTCTAATAGAAAAGGTCAATTAGAAATGTTGATTGTTTTCATTGTTCGACAGTAATTAAACTTAAAACTATTCTGGAAAAGTTCAATTGCATTTAGCGGAATTGGTTTGAATTGATTGGCATTGCATTCATATGAATCGAATTACTCGGGAAACCACAGCAATCAGTAATTTGAGATAATTTAATCTTTGACCATTCTTTTTCCCACTCCCTTCCAAGCTTAATTAGCCGGGAGTTATTTATGACAAATATCTCCCGGCTAATTAACATCCCTTCCCTGCTCCAACCGTCAAACAGTTTATCGAAAGGGAATTGTAAAAGAATCTTTTTTGAAAATTAAGATTTTATCATTTTCTAATCAAAAATACGGTAATAAATGATTAATGATTAACTTGTTGAAGAAAGTATTGACAGCTGTTTTCAGGTGTCATCACAATATTACTGTTTCAGAAAAAGTCTGGAACACACTCGATAATTAATTTTTTTAATTATGTTAAATTTTTTGCAATGTACCACTCAAATTTTAGAAAGGTATGAATTTTTCCTCTTTTCAGCTATTTACATGAGAATTAAACAAAAATTAAAAATTGTACAATCACATTAATCAAGTAAATGTCAATTAATTAAGTTCGTGGCGGGAAGGTTGCTTCAAAGTTCCCATTGCTTCCCATTTTGCCGCCGACTCTTGCTAATCGATCCTCTATGTGCTCTATTACCCGTTTCTTACTTAGTATCCTTTTCTTCCCTTACAAACACTTTTCCGGTTTTTTTCTTCTCTTCCAGTTTGACAAATATGGCGGAAATGATTAACTTGTTGTAGAAAGTATTGACAGTTGTTTTTCAAGTGTCATCACAATATTACTTAAATTGAACCGGATCAGTGGCAAAGTTATTGAATTGTTGAAAAATTTGACACCCATGTGCTACTCCTGAAATTCGCCCTTTCCGGATCGCAAATTTCACTACGATTAGCTTAAATGTCATGTATATGCGCATCTCACAGGACATTTGGAAGTGAAAAAAATGTTTGTCTGCTAAGGAAATTCCGCCTTTAATTGTTGTTGCAACAACACAGAACATTGCATTTTTTTATATTCCAAGATTTAAATTCTTTTTGTTTGTGCCATTTGAATTAATCACTCTGTATCGTTCTTTTTCTTTTAAATATTTTCTGAGAGCAAATGTTTTTTAAGATTTCGAATTTGATTAATCGATTTGAATTCAATTCAATTAAGGCATTTAAATTAATTCTTATTTCACATTCTCTTTTAAAATAGTCTTTCAAAGTATGAATCAATTACATTGTACCATCAAAAATTTTCGAAACAATTACAGTCTTTGAGTCATTTGTTTGTTGTTAAACTGACCTTAGTTAGCACTTTAGCACAAAATTTAATCGCCGAGTATTTGAACTGGTAGTGCTATTGCTATCGATGACCTTTCGATCGGAGCTGTTGTGATGTTCGGACTTGGATTGTTGTCAGAATGTGGACCGATGTCATTCGTAATTTCTCGTCTAACCAGTTATCGGTGAAAGGTCAAAATGTCATTGAAATGTTATCAGATGCTTCAATAACTTTATTTGATGCATACTTTTCGTTCCATTGAAACTATCTCCATACAGCAAAACTTTTTAGCTAACCATGAAATGCCAACTCATTTCTTCAAAGTGGACATTTTAAGCATAAAAAACCTTATCAGTTTCGAAATTCAATTTTCAGGACTTAACTTTTTTAAAAACTTTTCTCTTGTCCTTGATTTCAAATTAATGCAAAAGTCGCCAGTACTGCTCTTTTTTTTTTAAAAACTTGTTAATGAGAAAAATGGTAATAAATTCAAAGCTGAAGCATTTTTGGAATTCCAAAAGTAATATAGATTGGGGGTTCTGCGACTTTTTACCATTAATTTTGATATATTAAAATTGATAATCAGTTTCCCAAATGTCCAGCATTAATTGTACTTATAGCTTCTCCTAATTTTCATTAATTGAACACTTCTGAACATTATCTTTTATATGCTAAATACATTTAAGTCTTTTACATTGCTTATATGTTAGTAAGTTTAATTTTCATATTTCGAGAAAGAAAAAAACTTGTTCAACCAAACAAAACTTAAAATGCTTATTTTAATTGAAATTGAAAGTTCGCTTAAATAAGCGATGTATGCAGTGTTTCTTATTCAGCAAATGGAAATCGATATTCAAATTTCAAATTCGAATGACAATATGATTTCCGACCCATGCTTATGATTTTTCGAATTCGAAACAAATGGAATAGCGCTGCAATGTGAAGCTATCGTTGGTTCTGTGCGGAATTTTGAATTTTCATTTTTAAAAATGTCTGGCGCTTCTTTTTTACAGCGTTCGTTTTTCTTATTGCATCGACTTGTTTATGGATAATTTGGTTAAATTCTATTATGTAAGGCTTGTCGTTTTTCCTGTGAAAATTTGTCAGTAGGCAATAGCGCTTAGCAAATATTCTGAACAGTTTCATACTATTAGCGATTAAAAAAAATTAATTCTATCAGCAACCTTAAAATCGGTGATCAACGTTTTTCTCCGTGTAAAATGATCAGGGAGGGATGTTTTTAGTAGATTCATGGGGTTATATTGATTGATGCATCGAGTAAATGGTAAAGATAAGAAGTAATGATGTATTTTTCATTTTCTGGAGAGACACGGTTGCACTGATTGAATTCAGTGTTTTTCACTGGTTTTGCGGCAATGAAGTGCGAAAGATGCATTTATGATTACATTTCTTTTTTTTTTTTTGATTTCCATCACGAAAGGAAATTGATGTTGTTCATTAAAAATTAGAGATAAATTATCGCTAAAATAAACATTTTTTACAGTAATAAACAGGAAACCACGAAACATAGAATATACTTATAGATATGTCGTTTTCTGGAAACTCAACTGACCGGGAAATCACTCAATTACAACAGCTTAACATAAATGGTTCAGAGAAAGATGATGAGGATAACAATAAACAGGAAACCACGAAACATAGAACACATGAAGATACAGCAAAAATTGAAAGTGAAAACGAAATGAAACGAACACCGGATAAGTTAAACGTCTGCTCACAAATCACAATGATTCTTAATTCAGTGCATAAGAAACCGGTAATACAATTTTTTTGCTTTTTGGAGAATGTTCAGCTTTTGGTAATTGAGGAATAATTGTGGGAAATAATTTAAGTAAAGCTTAATAGAATGCTAATGATTTCTGAGCAGATTTTAATTCAGTGATTTAATTTCTTCGTAACAGCCAGTAGTTACGACATAAGCATATTGTGTTGAAGTATGAAGTAAAATGAATGGCTCTTTACTTTCTCTAAATCTTCCTGGCTTGTTTTATGAACAAGCCAGATTTGTAATGAGGTATATAATCTGTTTTCGCAAATTTTCTTAAATTTCAGTTTTTTTTACAAAATCATTGTTTAATTTTCAAGGCAACTCCTGATTATACGAGAATATCACATCATCGTACATGCCAACAGACCTCCTGTCGTTTTCTCCGCCTGCCGCAAAAAGAGCTTCCACGGGGCCCTTTTTTTATTAGTTTCAAGAAGAAGCCAGGTATTACTTATTTTAACTACTTAATTGCCCGATTCGTTGTGAATCCAAGTTTGGTGATCTTATATGTTCTACAAGATGTTGTTGATTAAAAATTAGAGATAAATTATCGCTAAAATAAACATTTTTTACAGTAATAATAGAAACAAATCATTACAATGAAGATCCAATGAGTTTCTTCGATCAGACATTCACGTGTTCGCGTTGTATCGGGAAAGGTTCATTTGGTGAGGTAAATAAAAATTTTTTTGGTGGGAATGGCTATTCTTTGCTGATAACGATAAGTGTATTGAGTTGTGATGAATAGCTTCTACAGAAAACGAGTCATGAAAACAGTACGATTTACATTTTTGAATCAAGGTGCTGAAAATATTGCACTTCGGATTTCTTATTTAAATGTTTATCTTATGAAGTAATCAATTCATTTACATTTACAGAATTGAAAGATAACTGAGCATTAGATAAGTTCACGCAAAATTTTCACTAGTCACATCGAGTTAGTTTGCAAAAATTTTAAAAGCTGTCTACAGGTTTTCAAAGCATTCTGCAAAGATGATAAACTTTGGTATGCTGTCAAAATTGCTGTGGAACCATTTCGAAGTCCGGCAGATCGTGAAGACAAGTTGAGAGAAGTTCAAAAACACGAATTACTTCCGAAACATCCAAATCTTGTTTCATATTTTCGGGCATGGGAAGAATATGGTTTTCTGTACATTCAGACAGAATTGTGTCAATGCAGGTTTGATTTTTGATTTTGGTTTAATTAAGCCAGTGTAGAATGAGGTTGGAAACTAATGAGCAAACTATAATATGCAGTGTTTACAAAGCTGTTTTTAGCCTAATGGATTACAAGTTGAAAGTGGGGACCATTGCCAAGAAGGACTTATGGCGTTTTTTTGGTGATATTGCGCTGGTATGATACTTGAGTCGTTTGCTTTACAATTTTATATTGCTTTGTTTTTGTGTGAATATAACAACAATAATTATTTGAAAATAATTATACCAGGCAGTGCGCTATTTGCATAGTAACGATCTTCTTCACATGGATATTAAACCGCAGAATATTATGGTTTCTTTTGATGGTGTTTGTAAACTTGGTGATTTCTCATTAATCGTTGATTTAAAGAAGGTACGAGTTTACTCTCGTTTGTGTGAAATTAACACATTATTTCAAATGTTTGGCTTACTCATGACTTTCTGTCTTTTAAGTATTCGAAGTCACGAGTGATGGAAGAAGGTGATGGGAAATATCTGGCACCAGAAGTACTGCAGAGTGGAGCTGGGAAACCGAGCGATATATTTTCACTTGGAATGACGATGATTGATATTTGCACTGATTTTGAATTGCCTACTACAGGAGATCTTTGGCAGGGATTTCGGTGCAAAAAGATTTACTATGAATTCATCGAAGGCATGATATTCCCTTTTCCTTTGTTAAGCAATTTAATATCGTTTTCTTGTTTATGTTTTCACCTTATCGTGCAACATGTATTGTTGTAGATGTTCCACCTGCTTTGATGGATGTCATTTTGCTTCTTCTGGAAACAGATCCTGAAAAAAGACCTACTGCTGAGCAAATTTGTAGCGTTCCAACAATAGAGAAATGTATCTATGAACGTCAGGTATAATTTGTTTAGTTTGTTGCTTGATTATTTTGTGTGTGTTTTATTTGTTGTTGTTGTTGTTGTTGTTAAGCATAACACTCTAAATATTGAGTCAAATGACTTTTCAGTATAAATATCTCCAATGTAACATGTGGTGGGTGCTATTGACAGTTGCTTATTCATGTCTTTTCGCATCTTCATGGATTCTACAACCAGCATGTAGCGCTATCATGCATGGAGCAACATATCTAAAAAGAATGCGATCATGTCGTTCTCGACGTTCCGCACGCCAACGTTTCTTCAGAGCCGTATGAAATATCAAGCATATAATTTTATATTTCTTTCAAAATTTGTGGAACTGTACCAATGTGAATGGGGTTATGTCAAAAATTTGAATATGTTCTAAACGTTTTTTCTCACCAAGAGTTGGTTGTTCGATAGTTTCAGACATCTGATGAGTCTCCAATGTTCAAAAATGGTATTATCCCTCGAGTCAGTGATTCGTCTCGATTAGAACTGAAATTTGAGGATGATGGCGATGGTAATTTATAGTTTTTACCTAATTGTGCATAATGAGTGCAGCTGTTTTTAATTTTCTCCAATTAAAAAGTGAATGAATGTACATGTATAAATCCAATTTTTCAGACGATTTGTATAGTTTCAGATTACAAATACGATGACACAGGAAGTAACAGTGCTGATAAGATGAGTCAAAGCGAAGATGAGCTGATCAACACAATACAAGCATCTGTTTGTGAAGAGCTTCATTCTGTTGAAATTGAAACATCCTCAAGAGTGGACGTTGAGAATCCTTCTCCGAGTAGTTTGGAAAGTGTTCGTGAATTTGGAAAACGTAATTGTTCAACATTTTTTCGAACATATTTTTGGCATTTTCACGGAAATCTTTTTTCATACTCGCTGCATTTTCATTCAATAAGCAGTTCTGCAGGTAATCTTGATGATGATGATGATGATGATGATGATACTAAGGTTCTGCCGAAAGTATTTGGTGACACGAGTACTTTTCATCAATTTGGCGCAGCGGGTGATCTTTTTGAACGGCAAGTCTCAAATGCTTCAAATTTATTTTTTATTTGTAAATTTTCATCCCGTTTCTCGAATTCTTTTCTAAATGAATGAAGGAAGTTTTGAACAAAATTTTAATGTTTATTGTCAATTTTTTTTGATTACCTTTTCTAGGATTTTCTCCACTTTCCCAACCAGAAATAAGAAAGCTCAAGAGACTGCTATTCAGAAGTTGAGATTTCCTGATGTAAAGTAAAGACTTTTTTCAGGAAAAAAAAGAATATTTTTTCTCGACAAAGCAATCCAATCCAACGACTTTCTATTGAGGTAATTGTTTTGTTTCATTGCTCATCTTTTATTAGATAATCGCTAAGCTTTCTAGTGTTTCTCAGCGCACTTTTCTAGTTATTTAAATGAATGCACTTTTGAATATATATATATATATATTATTTATTAAAATATATGTATTTTTTTCTTTTTGTTCGCGTTTTTTAGACGCTTCAATTTTGTAGGATAGTCATTATACACTACCAAAATACAAATTTAAATACATTTGTTCGAATTCGGACGATTCGGCAAATGAAAATGATGTAGATCGCGAGCTGCCCACTACATCTGGAAATGTTTTTGGTAAGGGATGGTCTTTGTCACTCAAATTTTTGGAATCAAGGTTTACCTTCAATCCGAGTGTTGGCTTGGAAACGGTTGAAGAATTTCAATTAATTTTATGATTTTAATTCAACATTGTAAGTGTCTTAGAAACTTTTCTATCAAAGTATGGGAATATGATTTTTGGAAATAGTTGACATATAAATGAAACTATAATATGTTGTCTACGAACTATCAAAAGTCAAAGTCATTCCTCCACTGGTTTTTTTTCTCGCTCATTGTTGCCATTTGGAAGTCTTCAAGGAATTTCAATCCGAATTTCTTGCTTTCAGGTAGGCCAAAGTCTCCAGAACC
>JABVXS010001890.1:0-11243 GCA_013365335.1 Madathamugadia hiepei | reverse complement strand
CAGTTAAAAAGGGTTGGACGGAATTGGAAAGTACTTTGTGGATGAAATAACTTACCTACAATCATTCGTTTTCTTCCTTTCTTTTGTTTTTCTACCATTTCTCCTGTCAATTTAGTTCCGTGTTCGGTTGATTTCGCAACGAGTTTCCTCGAGTCGACTTTTTTTACAACTCCTTTCCAATTTGCTCGGAAAGAAGTTGTGCTTTTTAACCGTTGTCTTATGTCACTCGCTGCCTTGCCCAATATTTCTGTGAAGAGCACATTGGTGAGTATTGGTCTTTATGTGACACCTTCAACGTGAGATGGGCAGCTCCGTATAGTCACACCACTCAAACCTTTCCGCCACTGTAAGGCTCTCATCATGGAAAGGAAAAATTTAGTTCATTCCTCGATAACCCATGATTGTAATGGATCCTGGGTTACCTCGATTGTTAAGCAATGTTACGGTTGCCTCCAAGCTATTCAATTTTCAATGAACAAAAAGACAGCACAGTTTCTCCTTACATTACACAATTGCACTTTTGAAAGTTCATACCATACCATACCATCCCATCTGTATCAGTTCTTTTTATCACCTTCGCCATCCCTTCTTCTCCTTCACTTTCTCTCTCCCTCACCTTCACTTCTCTTCAAACTTTCTCAATGATTCTTTCATCTCACCGATAACATGAACCATCCACCCACCGCTGTTCATTTACGATGGCAAAACTTTCTTTATGTCATTAGAATAATTGTTTTTACAGTTTTTATTAAAATTCATTATCATTATTATTTATTGCCATTTTGTAGAAGAACACACAGCAACTGATATTCTGGTATCACAGATCACTAGTCGAACACTTACCAAGCATTTAGGACTACGTAACGTATCGGACTCAGTAGGGTAGCCATAATGCTGGATTTCGCATCACATATCACTACTCAAGCACTTATGATTATTTATGATTTATGTCGAACACTTTACTATGATGATGATGCGATCATTATTAATATTCATAGTTATTTCATCATCAGCATCATTCACATCCAACCTCTGCTAGTACCTTTGTTTCATTTTTGATCTGATAAATCATTTCACTGAAATTATTTTGATCGCCCAATGGATCAAAATACTAATTGAATTTCAATAAGGACGTGGAGTGGAGTATCTCCGGAAGATTATGAAGCAAGGACGTGTGCATGAGTTACATACTGCATTTGCTTCTTACAGTATCCGGTTAACCCTGTTGCTGACCGCTGCAATATATCCATTTGTCTTTTGCCATATTACGGATATGAAAAGTTTTAAAGGGAAATTTGGTGAAATAAAAATGAGAAAATGGAACACTTTGGGATATTTATAAATTTGAACCTTTATTTTGTTATTAATATATTTTTAATCCAATATACCCAAGGTATGATTATTATTTGCTTCTTCAGGTGATACAATGTATTACAGATCGTAACATATCGATTCCAACCGGGCTGTTGTGAAATATTTCAGAATATATGTGTGCTACAATCACTTATAATTATTATCTCCATAGCTTCAGT
Organism: Madathamugadia hiepei; assembly: GCA_013365335.1. Taxonomy (NCBI): domain Eukaryota; kingdom Metazoa; phylum Nematoda; class Chromadorea; order Rhabditida; family Onchocercidae; genus Madathamugadia; species Madathamugadia hiepei. The sequence goes on along the minus strand of JABVXS010001890.1, from coordinate 9,711 downwards.
TATATCATCGTTATTGTCGTTGATTAATGAATTAATACTCATTGTTTAATTACAGATCTGCCGAGCTCCTTTTTTCCGTGCCCAACAAATCACACCTGTTCATTTTCTCACCTTTTTTGTTTTGTTTTTCTCTTGAGATTTATTTGAAATGAACAGGTTTGTTTTTGTTTTTTTATTCTCCGTTCATATCCTTTAACTCTTTTCATTGTAATTCAGCTTTAAACAAGGAAAACTTACTGAAATAATTTAAAATTAAACATGCAAATTTGTTTAATTCTCATCCTGTTGAGCTGAAAGCAAAAAAGCCTCGTTCTTTTTTTCTCATTTTTATAAGAAAAAAAGTTTGTTCTAAAAATTATTGTATTAATTAATTAATTAAACATTAATGTGATTATATTTTTTTTAGTAAGCATTTTATTGTGGCTTTTTTGGTGCCAATTATTTGTATTATCATATTCATTATAATGAAATCGCTAGCATTTCGTTGTGAACGTTATAAGTAAGTTTCGAAATTTCACAAACAAAAAAAAAGGACGGAAGAGTCAGGTAAATTGATTAAAGATGATCTAGCATTAGTTCGAAAAATATTATTGACAACTTCGTAATTTGAAGTACGAATTGTGATCTTTTGAAGAATAACTATAAAAACAATGTGAATATCATCCTGTAGACCGTGTGGAATTGATAATTTATTTATATGTAATTAACCAAACATTCAATAAGTTTTAGTACATTGTGTGAAATCATTAGATATGAAATTTCTCAATTATAAAATCCAAAATAATTGTTCATACCTTGATTAAATTACTTTTTAGCTGGCCAAAACCACCAAAGCTAGAAAATATTTTAGCTGTAAATGATATATTGACAAAAGCCGAATATCTTTTGAAGCATCAAATTTTAGGCCCAGAATCTATCATTGCTGAAGAAGGTAACTGTTTTTTTGTAATCATGCTAATTTAGAAGAAAAAATAATTGTTTTAATTTCATTGAAATATTTCCATTCTACATTAGGCCTTCAAATAAAACTTTCGCAAAAGGTTTGGTGCAAATGCCACTTCCTACTTTTTTCAATATGTATTTGATTGGTGTAGATCATTTGTCACCATGAATCATCTGTCATCGCGGGTCATCTGTCATCGTGGGTCATCATTAGTCCACAAGGCTTATAGTATGAGATGGAACATTTTCATCAGCGCCGCCTTCGCGCTAAATCCTCAATATCTTTTTCACTGATCTTGTGTATCTACCTGGATGAGACAGTCCTTCAGCAGATATCTGTCACCAGCATTAAGGTCACAAGCTGTTCATGATGCGTTATGCCATTTCAAGGTGGATGATCATCTTCGTCCTGAAATTGTCTTTCCTAGCTAGCTTACCACCGTCTCTCTCATGAAGATACCAATGAAGAAATAATTGAAGGATTCTGAAACCACACGAATCCTTGGAACGATTGATTTACAATGTTGGAATTTAAAATTACTGCAATTACCATTCATATTCGTTTTGTCATTGTTGTCATCAATAATGTCATTATTATCAATACTTCGAATTCAATTAAGTTTTTTAATTTAAAATTTTTAAATTTAATTTTTCAGATAAAATTATAACCGGGACAAAAAATGGAATGATAGTTTTCATCGAAAATGAAATAATTCGGAAAACTGCAAGATTTGGATCGATTAATTACGATTTATGCGGTTATTTTATTTACTGTAAAAAGAGCGAGGGTGAAAGATGGGAAAAGAGACAGAGGGAAAGATGTGATACTTATTAAAGATTAAAGTATTTTGATGTATGAGGAATTCTAATTAAATTCGTAGGTATTTCTTTTTTTCCTCTTTGCTTTTCAATATTGAAGTGGTCAGAGAGCTTGGGGAAGAATAATGATGTTTGAAAAACAAAGTGAAGAAATTGGAAATGGTAATAAACGAAGGAAATTGTTTTAAAAAAATTTGTTGAAATAATTAATTTTTTTATTAGAAAGTTATAATTATTCAAATTTCAAAGTTACGCTTTTCGAGTTTTTTTGTTTGTTTGAAATAATTTGGCAAACAATTTTTGAATTTGTTTAAGATGGTGGATTTGAAATGGAACCAAAATGTGGTCGTCCATTGGGTCTTCGTCGTTTAGATGCTGAAAATATTTTAGCCATTGATACCTACCTTGGAATTTTTAGTGTTAATTTTAATGCAGGTAATTTACTTCAACAAATTCATTTCCTATTTATTTGGTCGCTTCAAAAAAAATTATTTTCTTTCAATTGAAATATTTCAGCTAATCAATGATTTTCCATGGAAAAATAGTCATTTCAGGATATGCTTGATCCTTTTAGGCATTATATATTACTTAAATTAAAAGTTAGTAAATTTCATTAATTAATTGACCATTAATTTTTGCAATTAACAACGATAATAAAGAGTAAAATCTGAAAACTAAAATTTTTTTTTGAATTTTAAGGACAGCATATGGCAATATTAGGGAATGAAATAGTAATCGATGATCGACCGTTGAAATTTCTCAATGATATCGATGTGATCAATCCTGATGTATTGGTTTTTACCGATTCATCTAGTAAATGGGATCGACGAAATTTCTTGAATATTATTTTGGAAGGTATATCTAATGGGAGGTAGTGATGAATTCTTGGCTATAATTAGTATTAAATTTTAGAGTTATGGAAAAGTTTAAGAGATTGAATTATCAAAGTAGATATTTCCAGATATTAGTGAGAATTCAATTACAATGCTTACTTCTGAAATAAACTTCCATCAAATGATGTGCGGCAAAGTCAAAATAAAATTGGAATTTAAAGAAAAATTAAAGTTAATTCACGATCAAAGTTCAACAGTATTATTTTGTCCTCTTATCGTGAATTAATTTGAAAAGTTAATATTTGGAATATATTGAAGTTGAAAGAATACATTGAATTCTTGTCGCTTTTTTCATACAGGAAAAATTAATTAATTGATTAAAGAAAAAAGTCTATGCAAATTGAAGTTTTTAAGAGTTTTACGTCTAACTCGATCGACTGGTAAAATTGATGTTCTCATGGATAAATTATACTTTCCAAATGGCATTCAACTATTTCCAGATAAAAAATCATTTTTAGTTGCTGAAACGGGCGCTGCTCGAATTAAAAGGTGAAGAAAAAAAATTTTTCGAATTAAAATTTCAATTTATGCTTGAGAATTAAGCTGTTGAAAAATAATGAAGTTACATTTGATTAATTAGTTTCTTTTATTTGTCATATTTTTACTTTCCATTGCGAACGAAGAGGATTCCTTTTAGGTTGAATGTATTCAACAACCTACACTGTGAACTTTTCAAGTAAAGTACAACGTACGTGGAACTGTCCTTCCTCGTCAAAAGTTCATCTTTCAGGCCTTAGTAAAACTTGGACGGTAGCAATGGGATTTTTAGGCTGTAGGTTTTGATTAGAGAAATATTCTCTTCGATGATGATCTTGTGTAATTGTATACAATTTGGAATTTAAAGAAAATTTAATTTAATTTTGGATCAAGTTTAAACAATATTGTATTTTGTCCATTTTTCTTGAATTAATTTTAAAAAAGTTAAAATTTGGAGTATACGTTATCATTCTCTCAATGATAATATTACTTGAAGATGAACAGGCCTATCCTGCAGGTAGAAACATTAAACGTAAGGCATGGCATCCAACACGGAATATGGTCACAATCATACCTGCGGAATACCTTTGGAATACCGCAGTGAATAAATTTTTTGCAGACATTGGATTGACGGTCCACGAAAAGGTGAAACAGAAATTTTCATTGACAATCTACCTGGCTTACCGGATAATATACGCTTAGGTAGTAATGGAACCTTCTGGGTGGGTATTGGTTTGGTCCGTCATCGTGATCAATTCTCATTGTTCGATTATCTTGCTGATAAACCATACATACGGAAGGCTGTCCTTACGGTGATCATTTGAAATTCAATAAGTTAAAGATTAAATTTCTCTAAAACAAAAGAAAATCAAAACAAATAACAGTAATAATAATAGCAAAAGATTTGTATTTTAAAACTTTCTCAAAGAATTTATTTTTTATTTTTTCACATTTTTGGATTAATAAATGAAATGTTTCTAGCTAATACCAGCAAAATATCGGCAATGGTTACAATCATTAATCGCAAGAAAACATGCTTTAATTTTGCAACTTAATGAAAATGGTCAGATAATTGCAAGTGCACATGATCCAACAGGTAAAGTGATAACAGAAGTGTCGGAAGTGACAGAAACTAGTGAATACCTTTATTTAGGCAGTTATCATGCTCCATTTATTGCTCGTTTAAAGAAAGATTTAATTGTACATTCAACGTGAAATATTAAATACAATTTTAAATGAATTTCGTTTGTTTTTTTTAAATATTTTATGCTATAAAAGAGAAATCCTAGGAATATGCTATATTAATGTGCTAAGATTTATTAATTAGATTTTTTTATTAACCTTCGAATTTCCATAATAAAGCTATGCGAAAAAAGTAAGTGAAGAAAAAAAATCTGATCAATCAATGTTTTCACTGACGATATTTATTATTAATTTTCGCAGTAAATAACGGCTTCTGCAGAAAGCAGCGGCAGTAATTCACAGCAGAAAGATTGAGTGATGAAATTGTAAAATAAGTTAAAACCACTTTGTTAATTAATTAATTGTATTCAAACTTTTAGGATATTCCAGGAAAAAACATTATCTCTGTTAATTAAAATCTTTTTCTTAAACAGAAATGTTGCAACAAATTTCAATAACATTGCAGAGTTTCCCTTTTTTCTTTACCTTTGCATTTTTTATTCATTGTTATCTTTTCTTTCTTTTACTCTCTTTCATGAACGGGAATTTCTCATATTTATATATTTTTATGAAAACTACTGTTCATATATTTTTAATTGTTAATGATTGGAGAAATGTGAGCATTGATAAGAGGAATCCTTGAATATGTTATCGTTGTGGGGGTTTGTTTAGTTGCTGTTGTTCATTTTGTTGATAAAGATGAGGGATGCTAACAGATTTATTGAATTAAATTTTTGAAATCCTTATTATTTTCTATTTCAGCTTTGTCTTCTTATTTAAAGCGAAATTTAGAAACTTCCCATGAACTATGGTGAGCTTTTGTTTAATTTTGAAAAAAATTAAAAGACCTTTATAAAAATATTTATGTTCACCTGTTTTACCACGTAGCACCAACAATAATAGCTGACGAGAAAATAAATTTGAGGAGAATTTTCTGCTCCTATTAATTTGTATCGTACAATATTTTATAATCTTCAAATAAAATGGGAGAAGGAAGGAGTAATAATTTGGATTAGTTAAAAAGTTATATTTTGAACAGTATGTAACAGCCGATCAGTTCGAATACAAAGAAATTTACAACAGAAACAACAAATCCATCTATACAGATAAAAAATAGACCTCAAATTCCCTAAACGACTGTAACTAATCTTCTGACTACAGTAATACCTGAATATAAAATGATTGACTATAAAAATAAAACAACAAAAATTTTATCTTAATAAAAGAGAGTATGGTGATAAGCTCAGTAAAAAACTTTTGTTCGACTTCGTGATTTCGCCTTCCTTGATTTTCGAGATCTTCTGCTGCTTGCCCAATCTTCATCGTCGTCGGCAGCTGTATGATGTGAATCTTCCTGAAATCAAAATTTCCCAACTCGTGATGTTTCATGGCTTTTCCTTTCAAGTCAACTTTTCCATTACTTTTTCACTTTATGAAAACCTCATCACTGAGAGAGAAAATTTCGGGAATAGTTTTCGAAAAAACCTTTAACTATTCATCATCTCCTATATTGTACCTTACATAGAGCAGATAAACATCAAGAGATAACGCACAACTGGTTGTTAAGTGGTTAATTGTTTAAATATTCAATCGAACACACAACCAGAAAAAGTAAAATGAGAGGTATGAAAACGTCAACATGCTCGGAGTACTCAGAACTATACATATTATTGAATATTTAATCAAACACAACCAGGAAAAACGACTCATGTTATGCTGAAATGTTGTTGTACCGCTGATGCATTGCCTGCACTAATAACTTACATCAGAGTGGTCCTCGTCACTATCTCGACCAGAATATTCACGTAAACGACCAGCTGAAAACGAATTCTTCATTGGATTTGTGCAATTAATTGCTTGGTTTATGCGACGTCTTGCAACCCTGAAAAAATGCTCAGTAACTTTCGGAAAACAAGATTGAAATTTCAGTTTCCTAAAATCACACGTTTATTTTCAATGCTCATTACTTGTCTTTATATTCAGGTGCCTCAGTGAAGTGATAAGGTTGAAGTACAGTAACAATATTGAGATGTTTTTTCGTCCGTTGTTAATTGCGTCTTATATAAAGAAGACAAAAGTAAAATATGACATGTATATATAAAGTAGTTAAATACGGAAATAATTTTTATCCTGTTTGATACAAAATGCCAATATATTTTCTTAGTTTTTAGCCAAAAAAAATCTTGACAGCAATTTTATCAATTATATAATCAAAACGGCATCTTATGGTATGGGTATAATAGAATATCACACTAACTAATTTACGGTTAGCAACAACTTTTCTCATTTAAAAAACTGAAATTTAAATTTTCGATAAGCATTAAAAAATAGGAAAAAATGCATATCAAAAGAATGCTAAATTATAACTTTGGAATGATACATCAGTGTATCATTATTTTTTCAACACTACCACAACTCAACCTTTTTCTTTGCCCCTTAGAGAAACGATAAACTATAATTAGCAACAATAAAAACACATGCCGTGAGCTACTTCGTCCCATACCCATACATTTCTCAAGATGTGGAGCAAAACGGCTCGCCGCGATTGGTCGCTTACATTCATCGCATACAACATCCATATTTTTCTGGTTCTTCACTTGCGAATTAGATGCACTATCAAAAATATCGCACTCACCCACGATAGCAGGTTCATTTTGCACATCTGAAAGATGAAAAAATTCACGACAACCGCTTCCTTACCTTTAACCTTTTAATATATCTAAATAAAACAGAATAAGAATTTGAAAAGCATTTCATTCAGGAAATGCTAACAAAAAAAAGAAGCAAAATTTTATTTTTCATTCTCTCATTTTCTAATCTTTTCGTTTATTATAAACAATCAAAAACTAACCAACTGGTGGTGGTAATACAACATTTGTAATCTTGGTAATACGATGAACCTTGAAACATGGCTCCAACAATACGGTTGCCAATAAATACTCAAATATTTGTTCGCTCATTTCTATTAAAAATAAAAATTAATTAATCATAAATAACAATTAAAATAACAAGTTGAAAATTAATTTTGAAAAAAGATAAAGGATTCTAATTAATTTAATAAGAATTTCGTATTTACCTGTTTGATCTTTCTTAAACATAATCATTTAACTTGAATGACAATCAATTATGTAATAATTATCAGCAATATCGATGATAGCTGGCAAAATTTAAATTTAATTTACAACGTTCTCTCACAATCCTTTATGACCAAAATTCTATCAATAAAATACTTTCCTTACTTTAAACAAAAACGAAAAAATTTATTTGGAAAAGAACTACTTTAAAGAAGAAAAAAAAAAAAAAGAGAAATGTCAAGCAATATTATTAACCGTTCAGATCAGCGCCATTTCGTATTACATTTTCGTCACCTTCGCCGTCAACCATTGATGGATTTATTTGTGGGAAATCATACCTCTCAATCGATGGATCATCACTTCTTGGACTGAAAAATTTGATCTTTGGATATATTTTCATCGATGAACCAATCTTTCCACCCGTAATCTTTCATTATTCACGCAAAACACACAGACACACACACGTATACTGAAACATTCCAATACATACATACACGTACGTACATCACACGCACACACAGCAAGATAGACATTTGTGCGCACACCCAAACAAATTTGCATAATACACACAACCATGTCCAGGAATACAGGAATACACACAGAGACGCACACAAATGCACATACACATACACATACATACACACACATACAATACCATTTCACTTACTTAGCCCGGATATATATGAAACAGTGTATCTCACCAGTAGCAACCAAGAAGCGTTAGGCTACAGTGATAGTTATTGTATGCCATTCATTAAGAGTACTTAACTGCAGTAACCTTTTGCCATACCTTGAAATGTATGATTACTGAAATTGATGACTTGAATTTACACCAATTGAGATTGCTAGCTTTCAGTATTAATAGTCTGTTGTGTAATTTCTACAGCACAAGATAGTTTCTGATCTCATCAAATGTGACAATTTCGGGAAATATTTTTTGTGCCTCAAAGTGCAATTCTAAAATGGGAACACTGATTGATGCGCAATTGAAATTGTGAAACTGTAAAATGAGAGGAAAAAATTGCGAAATATCGATGACAATGATTTTGGTAAATTGGTTTCTTATTGACCAATGGCTACTTGGTTCCATTCGATTTTCTAGTAGTGGCAATAAAATACAAAAACGAATGAATTAATTCGATTAATTTGTTAAAGAAATTAGATTTAAATTTTTAATGATGCAGACAAGTCTAGCTTATGTTTACTTTCCACAAATACAGCGCGGAATCGCTCTGGAGAATTATCATTTGGGAGATATTTTTTTGAGGAGTGATGGTTTCATTAGCTATGACCTGAAGAGGAACACTGGAGGATGTGGACATTCATAGCGATCATACCTAAGCTTCTCAAGATCATTTAATATTTTCGGATATGTAGGTGAACACAGAGGAACAATTGATTAACATGAATCATTATTTCGCATGCCAGGAGGTAGTTGCAAGGGTTGAATTTGTAAAGGTATAAGCGGTACGATCGATATATGTGCTGTTACTTGTATTAAGGAACATTCGCGAATTGTCAATGTGACCGTAAGGCAATTAGTCGAATCACCATCACTGATATATTGGTTGTTTTGGATGATTCATTTGACAATGAATCAATTTGACTCAAAGTTTTGAACAACTACATTTTGATCGTTCATTGAGTTAACAAGGAATTGTTCGTTTACTTCCGCCAATGCTTTGTTGTTTTCATAGAAATTATTCAATTTTGAATTTAAGCTTTACGCTTCATAAAAGATAAATAAATACATTTTGCACTAATATTTTCTTGCATTCCGTTATTATAATTTGAAAATTTTAGTTCAAAAAGTTGAATAAAAACTGAGAAATTGAAAATGAACGAGTATTGCATCATTCGATTAAACTGAATAATTGAAATGAATCATTAGAAAATAAGTTTTAAATGAATTAAATTTATAATTGATAAAGTTTAAATAATTATGCAAGGAATAGGATCTTATTTACTTTTCGCCTTGCACAATAACTTTAAACAAAATGATAAGCAGCAAGCTTTATCTCCATCATGTTGTACACAGAGATTCGTTAATTACCAATTCCATTAAGTATCAATTTCTGTTCAAATATACTTTAGTATGATTGTTACTTATCGAGCTAGCATTATCAATGCCGTCGTTATCATTTACTGGCATATTATCATCTGTATCATAGCATTGCTCTATTATCACTCTTATCACGATGTTCTTGTACTATTATTGGCCCTTACAGTGTTATCATCACTAATTGCTGTAACTTTATCAGTGTCATTACGGTAATGTTATCACTATCAAAAATCATTGTGGCATTATTATCAGTATATTGCGG
>JABVXS010001889.1:0-11275 GCA_013365335.1 Madathamugadia hiepei | reverse complement strand
TCAACAGAGTTCTGTTGTTGATTTCTTTGACCTTCATCGATCTCTTATTATTGGATTTACGACAACAACACCCTGCTGCCGACGCTGTTATAGTTAATTAAATCCAATAATAAGAGATCGATGAAGGTCAAAGAAATCAACAACAGAACTCTGTTGAGAGCCGACCACTCACGAACCCAACAAAACTCTCCTGAAAATTACAAATTTCAATTTTGTTTAAATTGAAATTCGAATAATTTAACAATAAATAAATCGTTTAAGTGAAATCAAAATTTGAAGCACGTAAGGCGAAGATGGTGAAAACAAAAACGAGGGACAATGGAAAAAAATTTTTTTAATTTTCTGACATTCGAATTTGTTAAATTGAAATCAATTAAATGAATTCATTTCATTTACGAAGCGATTTTCGCAACAATTCTTGCAAATGTTATTTGATCAAATTTAAAAGTAAACAAGAAAAAAAAATTTTATTTGAATTAAAAACAAAAGTTTTAAGTGCGAGGAAGAAGATGAAGCGGCGAGGGAAGAGAAAAAAAGCTTATTTGTGTCAATTTTTTTCATCTCCCTTCATCTGTTGTACAAACTGTTTTAAATTTTGAAATGTTGATAATAAATTTAGGAGATACTTAAGCAAGCAAAAAATTTTTTCTATTGCTTTCTAATTAATCCATTGTGTTCATCTTTTTCACATAAATATAAGTTGACTTCTTAATTTTAAAAAATTTGGTATATGAAATTTATTTGATATTTTTTGTTTAAAAGTTTCCATAAATGAAATATTTTTCTAATTTTCTTAAACAGCCGGTTTTTTCTTTTTTTTTTTGTTCATATGAATATATTTAAAATCAATTAAAAATTTTTAATTTTTTTTAAAGAATCTTTTTGATTAGGATGAATGAGATGAAAACAAAATATTTTTGATGTTATTAAATTTAGAAAAAATATAAGTAAAATTTAATCAGCCGTTATTCATGCAGTAGGTGATATGAGATATGATGCTGATCATAGTTAATCCAAAATTTATTTCATTTTAAAACATTTAGGAAAAAAAAAATTTCTAGTCATTTTGTCATTGACCTTTATGAAAAATTTCCCAGTCTTTTCTTGGTCAAAGTTTGAACTTTTTTTTAGAAATTGCTTAATCAGCCTATATTTTGTTCAAATTTGTACTTTCTATTCTCCGTGTGTCGAAATTTTCACATTTTTTCAAATTATTCTAAATTTTTATTAGAAAAATACTTTTTGAAACTTTCATTTGTCCGATATTTCGAATATTATTTTTCCGAAAAAAGTTTCACAGTAAAGGACAGAGAAATAAGGATTGTTTTCAGTCATCCATAATTAATATGCATTTTTGTTAAGTGTGAGCCTTTTTTCCTGCAAGTACTATCATACCTGAAATGAATAATTTATTTGGATTGACCTTTCTAAAAAAAAATTTATAAATTCATTTTGTGAGTCAAACTTTGACCTTTTCAACAGATATTTTTAATATTTTTCCATCAAAAAAGTTTTCACAATCTCCAAATATGTGCCATGCCTGAATTGATTGTTAATTTATTTGGATAAAATTCATTTTGAACTTTTTTAAAATATTTCTTCTGAAAAAAAGTTTTCTTCATTGAATCAAAATTAATTTCAACGTTTCAAATTCAAACAAAGAAAAGCGTTTGTAATGCTTAACTTTAAAAAACGAAGTTTTAAGTTTTTGATAAAAATTTTAATTTGTTTCAGCAAGAAAAACAGAAAAAGGTGGCACAAGTATCTGTGCGGCAGTTGGTGGAGGGTGAAATTCGAACGGAAAAATTTTGAATTAAATTTGGTCATTAATGGAATGCTTTATGATAATGCACATGCTTGTAATCAGGGTGATTGGTTGAAAAATTTTTTGTTTTGCTTTCAAAATTTTTTGAAAAGCTGTCAAATGCTTTGAAAATTCAAGTTTGAAATCCAAATAAATTTCATTCAAAATGAACGAACGTATGCATTTATCAACAAAAATTCTGGATGACGTAAGTAAACCACGTGTAAAAATGGTAGTGGTTAATCCAGATGTTGCATGCACCTCAAAACAGCCAATGCCCAAAAAGGTTTTGTTGCTATTTTGAAATTTCTTTCTTTTCTTTTTTGTTCGAATTTCAAGTTATAAATTTTTCACAGAATTTTTTCTTTTTGTAAAGAAAAAAATTTTTTTGCAATTATTATAAATTTTAAATTCAGTTCACGGAATGCACAAAGTAAAACACTGTCAGTTTTGCTTCCATTACTACCTTTATGACTTACAAAACATTGAAAAATATTTTAATTTTGGATCGGTTTCAAAAAAGAATTTTTTAGGTTTTATGTTATTTGACTCGTTAACTAATAAATTCGAAAAAAAATGCTGATTCAAATTTCGAATGAAAAAAGAAGGAATTTCAGGGCATTTTAAAGCGATCCTCATCACATGGTAATTTTTCTCGTCGGAATCCTCCAGACGGTGCTGCATCTGGGCGATTTCTTCAATTTAAACATTCTTCCTGTCGTTTTACTGATCGACCAACGACAAAAATTCCAAAATTAACACTTACGTGGTCAGAGAAAAATGCAGGTAAGACTTGAAATTGCAATTCGTTTTCATAAATTTTGCAAGATTATTCCTGATTCAAACCTCAAAATAGGTACTGAAGTAGCTATCGCATCGCTGAACTAGGTATCGTATGACTGAGCTGAACTAGGTATCGTATGACTGCTATCGCATCGATGAACTAGGTAGCGTATGACTGCTATCGCATCGCTGAACTAGGTATCGTATGACTGCTATCGCATCGCTGAACTGGGTATCGTATGATGCTATCGCATCGCTGAACTAGGTATCGTATGACTGCTATCGCATCGCTGAACTAGGTATCGTATGACTGCTATCGCATCGCTGAACTAGGTATCACACCACAAGAGTAAGTATCGTATGACTGAAGTATTTGTCGTATCGCTACAGTAGACATTGTGTCTTAAAATAATATTAAGTTTAAATGGCTATCGCAGAATTCTAAAACAGCAAACGAACGATTGAGAAGCGAAATAATGATGAAAAAGAATAACTAGTGACAAATTTAGTAAAAAAATGATAATATCAAAAGATAAGGTCACTTTAATATTTATGAATCTAAATGATACGGTCTGCAATAATTAACATTACTGTAGTTTTTTGGTATCGGAATGATACGGTTATTGTGATAGCTATGGTTATCTTAATTTTATGAATGTGAATGATAAAAATATTTTTGTAATTATGAATACTGTAATTTTAGGAATCTAGGAGAATCATTTTAATAATTACTGTGATTACTGTAATTTGATGAATATTGCAGTAACTATTTATGGTGATACAACATCTGACGATGCAACCACCGAAACGGATGATCTTCAAATTCCAGTTATTGCATCTATTTCAACATCACAGCATCCACCACAATCACCTGTTCGAATAAATGGTGCTGTAGAAAAAAATCGCAGCATTTATTGAATTAAATTAATTAAAATCAAATGAATTGAACAATTTGAATTTCAAAAATTTTTAAAAATACTTTTGGTGAATGATATTGATGAGTTAATCAAGCTGTTTATCACATATTTCGTAATCTTTTTCGATTAATTCTTCACGGAGTATCGGACAAGAATTGCAGCAAACATTCCGACCAATGGAAACATTCCAAAAATGGAAAAAGATCAGAAAGTGGAACGACAAACAGCAATATTGTACGATGATGAAGAGAATGAGGATGAGCAAATGATGAAAGATGATGAGGTGGAAGTACCACAGAATGGTGATAAACATGAATATGCTCAAGTCAACAGTGATAAGGATAACGGTGTCCTGAATTCCAATCCTGACATTGGCAATTCTCATATAAGCGGAAAATGGTGGTTTGGTAAAAGCACCAAGTAATACTTGTAAAGCCATCCAAAATAAAAGTGACCTGTGTATGATGCTAAATGACCATTGTATGTGCCTATCATTGGAAGTCGTATTTTGTAAAAACTTTTGAGCTTTCCAAAAAATAATTTTTAGCTCCCAAAAACGAATAGTAATTACATTTTTCATTTCTTTTTTTTTTCTTTGTTTGAAATATGCTACGTGCTTTTTTGTAGGAAAACTTTTGTATATCCTCGATTAAATAAAGTTCAGCTGACCCTCCTCAAAAGGTCATCCAACCTGAGGGTTGCAAAAAATAACCTAAACCTTTAGTTCCATCAGCTTGCTAAACTTAATTATCTCCCTATTACTGTTTAAGCTTAATATATCTTTCATGATGAGAATCTCTGGAGCAAGCAATGTTAGCAGACAATTCTTTCATGCAAACATTACATTTCCGTGGAAAAAAAATCGCAGTTTAAATTTAAAAAAATTCATTTCAAATATAGTAATTCTTTAAATCTTTTGCTTATGAAACCAGGCTACGTTTCATAAATTAAAAAAGTTTTCAAATAATTCATTTCGTTTTTTTTTCAGGAACATCCCACACTGTGTTAAATGGGGCTGTACGCATAATCATCGTGATAAGGAATGCGCTGATAATAATGGTAAATATTTGACACCAACACAACAACGATTCAAAGAAATTCAACAATTAAGGAAGCAATTAAAGTACGCATTTTCTTCTTTCGTAATTCTTGTAAATTTCCAATTCATTTTTTCAAATGTAAAAATGAACTTACAGTAAATACAGTTACCATTTCATCATCAATATTATCTCAAGCAAATATCATGATAACACTTGCAATTATCATGATAAGGAATGATGTCCTATGTAATGCAACGATCAGAAATTTTAATCATTCATTTCTAATGAAATTTTCATATTAATTTCAGGTTAGCATTAGTACAAATAGAAAATAAAGATATACACTTGAATGAGCTACGTGGACAATTACGTGATTTGGAATCAATGGTTGGTAGCATAGATGAAATAGAGCGACCACGTCAACTTTTGTTACAGCATAAGAAATCTCTGGATGATTGTGAATGTGAGAAGAAGGAACTGATCGATAAACATGAGGTATAACTAAAGCAAGGTTCAAATTTAAATTTAATTTCAGAAATTTCTTTTGTTTGTTATTGTTTCAGGAAGATAAAGTTATGGAAAGATAAATTAATGATTGCTTAATTAGCAGTTTATCGAAGTACAGTCGCCAGAGTTATGCAGAAGTTTGACAGATGTGAAAATTTCATTATTTAAATGTGAGAGATTGGGTAAAACTGAAGAAAAAATTTGCTTGAAAGAAGATTTCATTCAGATTCGTGTACGACAATTGATCCAGGAAGCAGTTGATGCACGTGCAGAAATGATGAAACTCCAAATTGCACTCAAACAGCATGGTCAATCAAAAGGTCAAACTCAAGTGAAAGATGCTGAAGTAATGACAGAAACAGCTGATGACAATATTTTATATTCACTTATGCCATCACCAACACCATACTCTTTTCCACCGTCACTTCAGGTTTCAACTTCATGCATCGTTGTATTCAATTTAATACAGTATCTTTATCGTTGAAATGAACTTGATACAGTATTGCTGTATCCTTTTCATACAATATCTGTTTCATTAGATTGAACATAAATCGATCAATAGTTGAACTTATATCATGATAATAATGATAAAAATAGTGAAAAAATCATATTACTTAATAATTAATAACTTAACAAGTAACTACTGTCTGAGTGCCTGCATCGCTGAAATTAATTTAATACAGTACCTATGTCATTGAATTCAACTGGAAACAGCAACCGTACCATTAAATTCAAGTTGCCAGTTTGATGCAGTATCGGTATCGTTAATCCAATTTGATACAGGATCTATCTGCATCGTTAACCAATTTGATACACTATCTGTCTGTATCGTTAACCAATTTGATACAGGATCTATCTGCATCGTTAACCAATTTGATACACTATCTGTCTGTATCGTTAACCAATTTGATACAGGATCTTTCTGTACGTTAACCAATTTGATACACTATCTGTCTGTATCTTTAATCCAATTTGATGCAGTATCTCTCTCTCGCTGGATTTTTTTTGCACGACAAGTTCTTTTGCTATCAATATGAATGACTGGAGGAATCGCAGAAATTTTCAGGTTGAAAGTATTGCAGAGCATCGAGCTTCACAGATTCCACAAGATTTCGATCTTCAGTTACAGGTGAAATATTCAAATTTGCACGTATTTTTTTCCACTCATTTCATTGTCATTCTTGATTCATTTGTGAGGAAATAATGTTCATTTCTTAAACGGAATTTTTGCAAAAATTGAAATTTTCCAATAAAAAATATGAAATGTTTTTTTTTTTTTAAATTACGAAATGTATTGTTGGAAAAAAAAGAGGAAATAAAATGAAAAATTAACAAATCAAATGAATTGTGAAATTTAGGCTTATGGAAATGAAGCAATGGCGTGGAGGATGAAGGCTGCTCAACTGGAAATGGTACTTAAGGATCATATCCTCAAATCACAACAAAGTATAAGCCCTGAGTTGCAAAAATTTCGCAATGAAAATGAAAATTTGCGAACATATATCAAGTATGTTAAGAGAGTTGCTAAATCATTGATTAATTAATTAAAAACTAACAAATCAATATGGTATAGATTTTTTCGATTTAAAATTTTTCTGCAATATTTTAAATTACGAATTCATTTATAACAATTTTTTTTACAGGAATATGGAAGCAAGTTCATTAAATCACGTATTGAATGATTCAGAATTTCAAACAAATTTCAATACAACTTTGTCACCAACAATTAACAGTGGTGATTGTAGTTCAAAACAATGCGACGAACGTCGAAAACATTTAACGGATGAGAATCAGCGACTCCGTGAAAAAGTTCCGAAATTCAGACTGTTCATATTCTCATTGAGGATTCCAAATTTAAAATTTGTAAAAATTATTAAAAAACAAAGCTTTCAGAATGAAGAAGATCGGTTACATATGATTAAATATGAGGGAAAAATTAATTTATTAATTGACACTATTCATTCAATGGGGGAAGAAAGCAAGAAAAATATTCGTCAAATTGAAGAAATGTCGGAAGAAATTGAAAAAAAAGTTGTTGAAGTTGAAGCTGCAAACATTACTGCTGAAAGATTACAGGTTAAATTGTTTTCAATTTTGGAAACTCTTTTTTTCAAAATTTTCAAGTTTCAAAATTTAACATAATTTAGAGCATTTATTTGATGGCAAAAATTTCAACGATTAGTTTGTTTTGATTGATTTATCACAACGCCAAGATTAATCATAATTACAGAATAACGATTAATTTGCAATTAAAATTAATTACAGAATAAGCATTAATTACTGGTGACTTAATGATGATTAATAAATTAATTTACAGTTAGTATGTGATGGATGCAATCCAGAAAGCATGCAGTTTTTTTCCTAATTTTAAATGCAAAACTGTGAATTAATAGAATAAATATTAATTACTCGGGAATTAATTACAGAACGAAGTGGCAATGAAAACAAAAGCAATTTGTTACTTGGAAGAACGTCATCAGATGTACCGTAATACAATTCTCGATCATCACCTGGTTGTAAAGGATGAATCAACCGAAGATTGGAAACGTGGATTCTCGGATCCACGGTATGTTGTGAACGTTTCCAGACGTGTACAAACCGATCTCACGCATGAAGCAATAAGTATCATTGAAGCTGGTTTTGCTAGCTTTTCCGAAAAATTAGAGGTATTTAAAAAATTTTATACAAACTTATTGATTTGAAATTAATTGATAATTAAATACTTTAAATTATACAATAAAATACGAGAAAATTCTAAAAGCGAATATATATGTGTAAAATGAATTGGTTGATTATAGCAAAAAATTTTGTAAACAAATTAAATCTTATTCATTTGCTAGTTAATTAGCTAATTGATAGTAACAATTAATAGTTTCTTAATTAATAAATGAGAAATTAATAATATTTCGTTGTTTAATTTTTTATTTATTTCTTTTTTTTAAAATCACATTCAGTACACTTTGTTTTGTTTTTTTTGTCTCCATCGATTACTCTTTATTTAAAAAATTTTAAACAAAATTTTGTTAAAAAGTTTACTTATTTTTTTTAAAAAAGCAAACTTTAAATTCAGGCATTGACAAAGGAATTTTCGAAGAGAGAAATGAGCATGTTGGAAAGTTTCCAAGAAATGGAAAAGGATTTATTAGTGAAAAGTTCACTGGTTGGTTCATTGGCAAATCAGCTTGAGGAAGCTGACCGGAAGGCAACGCAATCGTCGGATTCACATCAAAGGGAAAGGGAAGCATTTCAGGCGAAACTATGTGAACTGGGACAAATTGCTGAAAATATTCCGATATTACAATTGGAAATTGAGAGACTTCAACAGGTATTGTTAATGTAACACTCATTAATTAATCAAGGATGAAATTTGAATACATTTTTCATTCGATATTTCCAGTAATTCGTTCCTTTAGAATGCAAATAATAATAATAATCACTGTCATCAATATTTCGCGGACGTTCGAGGTAAATTCCAGATACTAATCAATCCCGTTCAAATCATTATTTATGTTAATATGACGATTAATTTACTAATTAATTAAGGATAAAATTTTTTCTATGATAATAATTCGGTCGTTTTCAATATCACATAAAAATTGTTACTCTCATTTTCCTTTTTCTTTAATGATGCAGTGAAGTAAAAGCATAAAAATTTGAGTTGCCAAATCGATTGCGAATGAAATTAATTGGATTGTTGATTAAATTAATTAATTGAATTATTTAATTATTTGACTAAGAATTAAGATAATTGACCATGGGTCAAGCAATCAAAATTAATTAAGCATTACCTCCATGATAGTGATAAAGCATAAAATCACTGCAATCAATATTTTTGTTAACATTTTGGAGTATTAGGTGATTAATTTTAGGATATCAATTGAATTTTGAAAATTAAATTAATTAAAGCATTGATTAATTAGTGAGTAAATTTAATTAATTCCCTAGCTGGAAATGAAATCACCAATGTATTTTATTGATATATTAAAGTGGTAGCTGATGAATTCGGGATACCAGTTAATTTAAATCAGTTCAAAATGAAATTAATTAAAAAGTTAATCAAATTTGATCAAGTTTTTCACAGGAACGTGGTTTAATGGAGTATCAACTTAAGAGTGTCCGAGAAGAGTATGAGGAAAGTTTAAGTATGACATTGGCAGATTCGTTGAAGAAACACAACAAACAAAGTAATTATTGGGGTGAAAAGTTATCAGCAATGAATGCACGAAATGAATTACTTGAAGTAACGTGACTTTTAATTTAATTAGTGTTTCTTCGATAATTTTATAAAAATTAAATTGAATAACAATCTTTTTAATTACTTAATTGGTCACTGTGAATTTGCTAGGTTAGGAAAACGAAGCTTGTTAATCTTAAAATTTCAATTGTGTATTTATTTTTTCTTTTTTTTGCAGAAGGAAAATATCGCTTTGAAAAGGTCACTTGAAGAGCTAAAATTGCGATCGCATGTGCAAAAGGCTCATATGTCGGAAAGGCTTACATCATGCATCAGTCATATGTCGCATTTCAAAACACTGGTGTTTTGATTCATTCATTCATATTTTTTTTTTTGATTTGAATGAAAATTTGAAAATTCGGTTTTTTTTTGTTGAACCAAAATAAGTTTTCTATTTTTAATTATTAATAATTATCTCACACATTATTCCTTAATTACCGATCCATGAATATTTGAATTACAATTTCGTTAAACTTCTTATATAATAATTAAACACAAGAAATATTGAAGCCTCTTTCTTCTTTTCTCATTAAAATTTTACAAAAAAAAATTCAAATTTTATTCGGTAATTAATGAATAAATGTAGCGGAAGTATTAATAATTTATTTGTATAATATTTTGAAATTTTTTCCATTTTAAATAATTTAAACATCAATTATCTTATTCTCAGATAAAGTTTCCAAATAAAAATAGATTTTCGAAAAAAAATTTTTTTCCAGTTAAATCCAAGTAAACGTGATGTTCAAGTTGACGTACGTCCATGTGTTGCTAGTAAATACGTTTCATGTCGACCTAATGGACGACATAAAATGACTGATATCGTAAAAGGTGACCTTTATGACGAAGTTCAGGAAAGGTTAAAGCTATGCCAAGGTGAATTAACCACTACCAAACGACAAGTTACAGTATTGCAAGAAAAACTGATCGAAAATGCACAAATTAAGGTTTTAAATTTGTTCATTTTTGAATTATCAAGTGGTCCTGAACAATTTAAAATTTAACGAAAAAAATTTTTCAATTAGCAAATTTCAATTTTTAACTCAATTTTTCGATTTAAAAATTTCCTCGCAAGCTTTTTTTTAGTGATCTGATGATGAACATATGAAATTTGTACCATAAAAAAACTACTGGCAATTAATTATACAGTATAGTTCTAAAATTGATTACACAGTATACTTTTCGATTTTACAGTATCTCCTGGTTTATTTAAATTCATTTAAACTCAAAAATTTTGCGCTTATTATGTTTAACTTATAGGAGAGAAAAAAATTGTAAATATATTTCATTAAGGCGAATTCATCAGCAACGAACATTACAAATGACACAGGCGACAGTGGTACTACGGTAATTCGAGATTTACGTGAACAAATTGACGAATTAACAAAACACAATGATCGTTTGGCGATGCGAATAGTTGAATTTGAAAGTGAAAAAAACAATTTGCTGAAAACTCAACGTCAACAGACAACAAATCAAATCATCGAATTTAATATTTTAGAAAAGCAATTGGAAGAGGTAATTTTAATCCTGAAATATCGTCATCCTATTCCAGGATTGCTGTCCGTATCAAAGCAAAAAAATGGTTTTGTGAAAAAGGAAAAGGAACAAAGAAAAACTCTTTCCTTTGAATCCTTCAAGTAGGGACAATAACAGTCGTGCAAACTATCGATTGCCGCGATAAACGAATGACAAATTGAACCAATCGAATACTGAAATAATAATATTTCACAATTTGATAAATGCAGAAAAAAAGAACATTGGGAAGCCAAATCACCGCGTGGTATAAACGTTGAGATATCTCGCAATGTGGTAAGGGAGAGCTGGGAAGAGCTTGGGAAGAGCATAGAGCAATGCGGGAAGGGTGGGATAAGAACAAAGGAATGACAGTATTATCGTAATGGGAAATTGCATGGATATGTGGTATAAAATAGAATTGGTAAAGCACTACAACTTACTTGGTTCAATGATAAGTAATGAGGCTAAGCCAACA
>JABVXS010001888.1:0-11275 GCA_013365335.1 Madathamugadia hiepei | reverse complement strand
AAAAAAAAAAAGATTATTGATTAACAAATTTAAGAAAAAAAAAATGGTCCATGGATTTGTTAAATATTAACAATTATGAGAGTACAATACGCAAAATATATTTTTACTTTTCCTATCTCATAAATATTCCATTTTTTTTTTTCTTAAATTTGTTAATCAATAATCTTTTTTTTTTTTCCTCACTTCCAAAATTCATTCATAAAATTGAAATTGCTTTGTGTTAGGGGGAAAAAGAAATCATTCATTTAGATGGAAAATTCCTTCCTCTCTTTTCACCACTTCAGTGTTACCCTACCCCAATTTTCCAACTAACAATACTTCAATCATTATCAACATCACTTTAGGATTGATTTAATTTAAACCAAATTAAAATCTCCAACCAGTGACATGTCGCCATGGTAGCATACCGCAGGTAATTTCAATCAAACAATAAAACCATGATTCCAGATCATCCCGTCTTCCGAGGTCTTGCTTCTGATGTGCTTGCAATGAGCCATATCGTGTGGTACCACGCCAACCAATTTCACCTCGTGACTTCTGATGCTTACCATTCTGCAATAGTGTAGCGGTGTAAACTATTGAACGTTAACCTGGCTTAAGTGTGATGTTTATTCATTTAAAATTCACTGCATTTAATTTTTTTTTTTTTTTTTAGCTAACATTAAGTTTAAACATATTGTGAAATTAAATTTAATATGATAATTAAACAAATTTTATACTTTGTCAAGAAATCTTCGTGCTAATCCAAAATCAAATAAGAAAAAGTTTTTATGTTGCTTATTTATTTCCAAACCAATGGCATAATTTCCAGGTTTAATATCACGTGAAAGAAATGCGCAACTGGAAAAATCAAATGATATAATTTCATTTTTGTTCGAGAAAATTTTCTTCGCTAAATTATTGAAATTTGAAATGAAATTAAATTAAATTAAGAAAAAAAAAAGGAACAAAAGAAATGCTTGATAATGGAAAAATTTAAGAAAGTTGTTGACCTGAGCTGATGATAACTTAATTCCTTAGGCAATAATGTTAATCGTATCTTATGCTCATATGATTACGATTATCTGATCATCTTATGGTAGAAGAAAAAAAAAAAAAAAAAACTTTGAACTTTTTTTTTTACAATGTGAAAAGATCAAGCATCATGTATCAGCCTAATAGGTAAAATTTAGGTATGTATTGCATGATTCATAAACCTGTGCAATTCTTCAATAGCTTTACAGGTATGTATACCAATACGAACTGCAGAACTGAGGGAGAAATGTCGATCAGGTTGCTCGTTGCGTAATTTATATAAGTCTTTACCTAGAAGTGTCACCACCATGAAGACAAAGTCCGGTTTTACTGCACCCTGACAATCGAAGAAAAAAAAATAATAGATATATTGATTGAGTAAAAGAAAAAAGAAAAACTTTGCTTTCAATTTTATTTCATCAATCAATTTCATTAGTCAATTTCATTAATCAATTTCATTAGTCAATTTCATTAATCAATTTAGTTGCTTAGTAATAAAGTATTCATATTGCACTTTTAAGTGAGCGCTCAACTACATTTAAATTTTTTGAGACAAACAATGAATTAAATTGAAATTAAATGAAAAGGGCAGAATGTAAGCAACGAATAGCTTTTTAAATACTAAAATTAATTTTTTTTTGTTGTTTTGATTTAAAAAATTAAAATTTTAGAAATTAAAACTTACATAATCATGAAGCTTACAGATATGCTCAGCTCCTCCTTTCAGTGCTGTCTTCAAGACGGCAATTTCAATATGAAGCATTGAACTTTTAAACTTCTCAGCTTTTAATGCATAACTTCTTCAAATAATAATTCATGCATTACGAAAAGGCTAAAGATCAAAGCTAAATAATATGCGCAAATGTACTTCCATTCCTTCCAGTTCAGTATTTGCAAAAAAAAAAAAATGGTAATAGATCAGAATATTGTGTACGAAATATTTATGAAATTTGGCGGTAATAGTATTTACAAATTTAAATTAAAAATGAAATTGTAAATGCGATATTAAATGTTAAATTTATAATATGATATTTCATCAATTTATTTTAAAAATTTTGAATAAAATAAAGGAAAAATTCAAATTTGTTAAATTCAACTAGATTTTTAAAATGGAAGTAACTTACTTGCCATTTTGTATTGCATGAAATACCTTACCATAACCACCTTCACCTAAAATAGCAATCAAATGATAGGTTCGATTTGCTGATTTAACGATATCATCAATTTCCGGTAAACCATTGGGATTTTCAAATGTTTGTGATACTGAAGATGACAACGATTGTCCACCTCCAAATTCTACCATTTTTGTTTTATATGTATTATTATTATTATTTTTTTGTTTCTTTTCAATAATTTCAACTATTTTTTTGTGCCGATCATTTGACAATTGAGGATTATTGGGAATTATCCGTTCAACAATGATTTATGGTAGTAGAGGAATGCAAATTTTTTTTTCTATTTTGCACGAATTATTGCAATAACAAAACTGATTTCGAAAAATTATTGCAACCATTTAAATAGCAAAAAATCTTTTCTTTTTCACAAACATGCAAATTTTTTTAAACTAATAATACAGAAAAATCAATGGGTCAATATCAATTAGCAAATTTATTGTTGAAAAAAAAAAAAAAACTTGTTCTAAGTTTTACAAAAATTTAGTTAATAAAATATAATTACGATTACAACAGTCATACCGTAGCACTGTTTATTGGTTAAATAAATGGATTGGTTTATTATTTGCACCGATCGTAAGTGTTCGGTTCCCGACGACAGACCTTAGCGACGGGTTGGTCGGGCAAAGATAGTCGCAGTCGCATGAATGCTAGCTAGGGCGTACTACAACGATAACGTGCATGGACAAAACTTAGTATATGAATCATGAGCAAAGGTTTCTGACTTATGGACGAAGCACAGAACTGTGACGTGGAGGAGACGCTCCACAATAACGAACCCTATAACCACGTGGGACAAACCCTAAGAACATTCACTGTTTATGAAATATTTGAGATGAAGAATTTGCATAGCGTCTCCGAGCATGAAAGAATTTGAAGAGATTTCGATAATCGTTCCAGTCTAGCTAGGTGGTGCTAGTTGTAGGGTTCAGGTGTATGTTATTCTCGTGGTTTTCTTCGAATCGTATCACTTTCAATGATCTCCTCTTGTAGCTTCAAAGTTTCGGTTCGGAAAAGTTTACAGTGCTTTTTGCTTCCATCTCAAAGAATTAATTCTACAGGAAATCTTAAATATTAAGCACACTGATAATACTAGACTCAAATACCGTTTAGCTAGCTATGACTCGTAGATTAAAATAGCTAGCTATGAGTTCTTTGAATATCATTATTTAGTTTAATATTAGTCCGAGTGACAGCGAGAGTTCGGGAATGCTTTTATTATCACCGTCAATTTTACCTTTATTATTGTAGTTATTCTTACTAGTGTTTTGTTACTATTTCTAATTATTAGCCATTAGTAATTAACAAGACCGCAGCCATAACTGATTAATATAATTAATTACCGAATGCTACGGTATTCTCCTTTCTCTCTTTCAATCTACAGGAAACTTTATTCGTTGGAGGATAGCGGTAGATTAAAATAGTTTGTCAGAAAAACATGTAAAATACTCTATATTCTCCTGTATAGAAGTAAGAACAAAATGAGAGTTTATCCAGGTACTCTAGTGCTTTGCGCTTTGAAATTGCAGGAATGTTGAAGAAGATTGGTTCATGAATGCTGAAAAAAATTGGTATATGGATGCTGAAGAAAATTGGTTCGTGGATATATAACAGATTTACACTTTATCACACCATCATTGTGATATTCCAATTATTTGGTGCATTTTTCGTTTCTGCTTCTTCACCATTCTTTATCAGGTTACTGTTTTAAAAATTTCCAATGGTGAAACACTAAAAGTAGCATCAGTAGCCAAGGATCTGCAACTGATATATATTGGTTAAAAAAATCAGAAGCAGTTATATTGTTACTAGAGAAACTTGATGAGTTTGTATATCGATCTACCTTTATCTGCCCTTCTCTCTCTTCTTCCAAGAGATATCATAGAGTTAGAGACAAGGAGACAGGTGGTGAATTTCAATTACTTTACTGCCGTTATTATAAACTGTAATAATTGCTGTTCCTGGGTTTTCATAGCTAAAAACGAGGCGATTTTTTAGTTCTGACTTAGATTCATTGCGTTTATCGACTGTATTTTTAGATTCTTAATTACCACTGTGCTAATATTTTTCGTGATATTCATTTTTAAGAATTTCTTCTAAACCTGATAAAGCTTAGGAATAGATTTATTAACTTTTTTCTTCGCCGGAATGCCTGAAATTGTCTTTAGAATTCTTCGAATGTTTACCTAGACTTTTCTTCTTGATCTGTCATGGCTTTTATCTGGTTTCATTTAATTAGTTGATGAGTGCTCTTTCACACTGCGGAGGATTATGCTTTAAAAATTATTCTTTTGTCTAATTCGTATGTTAAAGAAGAAAACCAGTGAATTAGTCATGTAATTGATTATTTTGTAGAAATATTATAAATTGGGCTTTGATTATCTTAATAAGTAACTGCAAATTTAGATTTTCAGTTTTTTAACGAAAACCTGTATTGTTCAGGACTAAAGTTTCCATTTGTCGAAGTTAATTTTTCGAGTTCTTTGGGTTGATTCATGTTGAGAGTTTATTTTTATAGTTGTAGCTTTTTACTACTTATTACGACCAAGATTGCTGTTTAGTTGGAGTTATTTTAGCAGATCTAAACTTGTTCAAGGTTTGCAAGATACTAACTAAAATTATCTTACGTAATTATTTCGAGAAATCTTCTTCTTCCTTCATTGGTGGAATATTCGACACCACTACATTTCAATTTCGAGACATGCCACGATCAACTTGCTGGCGTTTGCTCATTTCCAACTGCTGTAGTAGATTTCTCGATGGTTAGCTTTTCATTCGCAGAATTACGATTTTCTATCACTTCAAGAATAGAAGAGAATGTAGGATTCAAGATTGAAATAATTTCATTTTGCTTCTGCAGGAAAATGCAAAAACGGCATCTGGGGAAAATTATGAGATCATCGTTGAAATTGTTTTATCAGAATCAACGAGTAACTCTAATGTTGGAATTTTCCAAGCTGTTGTCGAGTTGGTGGATCATCGAAATGAAAAAAGAACACATCGGAGGTCGTGCTTTGCTAACAGATACCGTGGTTTGATATATCGCATAAGTAAAGGATTGTGGAATTTGGTTGGTCATTTGTGAAATAAAATCAAGAATTCCTATCAAACTAAAACAAATCACTTATTTTCATTAATGGTTTTTATTTTTGCATCCATGCAAGGCTAAATATTTTATTGAGTTGGTAACACTGGTTTAAAATT
The DNA here is from genome assembly GCA_013365335.1 of Madathamugadia hiepei. NCBI lineage: Eukaryota > Metazoa > Nematoda > Chromadorea > Rhabditida > Onchocercidae > Madathamugadia > Madathamugadia hiepei. Next base: position 5,885 of record JABVXS010001888.1, on the reverse strand, counting down.
TCGCAAAATCAACGCATTACTATACTAAGGTGAACGCTCAATGCTGCGAAGTTTCCAGGTATTGAAGGAATCAATAATTGGAGTTACTTTATTGCCATTAGATCGATTGTATTTTTTTTAGCTATGCCGGACAGTATTCTTTCCTGCTTATTTTTTTGGATTAGTGACCATATTAGATGATCATAAATTGGATGTTTCATTTACGAATCGCTTGGCTGCCAGTGATCTAGCTAACACTGCACTAATTTATGTTCAACTTCAAAACCGTTTTATTGAGGTATTTTTTTCAATGAGATTGTAAAGGACAGTAAATTTGACGTATTTTTAGACATTACAGTTACATTTTGTTTCAGGTGGAATCAGGAAAACTTTTTCTTAGGATTCGTTTCGGTTTATTGCGTGTTTTTCTTTACAACTACCCAATAATTTCTTCTTTGTTCATTTTTGTCACTACATATATTATATGTTTGATGGGAATAACTCTTTATTGGGCGCTGAAAGCTCTTTTGGATTTTTTTGGACTCGGCAACGTGAAACGCACTGCCGTTACAGACGAAACAACGAAATCATCCGCTCGGCCAGAATTGTACATGAAAACAGAACCAGCTGAGGTTAATTAGTATTTTTTACCTCTGGAGAGAGCCATTTTTTAACGACTTTGAAGTGTAGCATCAGCTTTTGGTAGTTTTCAACTATTGTTCAAAATCAGTAGTACTGATAAAATCAACTCATGATCGCTTTGCTAAAAATTAATTCCTATATGTTTGGTCTCACTCAATCTTGGACATCATTTAAAAATCACTTGCAGTTGAAAGAAATGGAAGGATCGAAAATAACAGGTGATCCGACCTCCTTCATTTGGAATGATTTAAGAAGATATGGTTCTGAGGAGGCTTCAGGAACTTTCCTCCATCGACGACAGCAAAGTAGATGGATGAAGCAATGATTCAGAATTCCTTCACGATATTCATAAATTGTGATTCTTCTTAGCTACTTTTTTTCTACATTTTTAATTATCTGTTTCATGTCTTTGACTTTGCTGCATGATTTTAATTGTAGTATTTGCTTCGCAAGGTGAAAAATGTATTTCTTTAAAAGTGATACTAAAGCTGTTGAGAAGATTTAAAAATTTCAAGACAGTTTTTTCTGTATATTTTCTTTTTGTACATGGTTTGACAATGCTTTGTTTCCGTGTCTTCCCAAGCATCATGCACCATTCAAATGTTGTTAAAATTTTATTTAACTAGTCCGTCACTGGTCGAACATTTGGTGATTTGAGGTAGTATTACTGTTCATATTGTATTCATTTTATGTTTTGTGTGTATTTCTGTGATCGGCTACTACTTTGTGGAAGGTTTTTCATTAACGAAGGTTGCAAATTTTTTTTGTCAAAAGGCGGTTGCTGTGAGAACATTGCAGATAAGATCAATTCGGGAATTTTTTGCATGGCTTGAAAAAAAATATTGTTGTTTAGTATGAAGGATGAGATAATATAGTTTGTTGAGATATTATCCGAAAAGAAATTTTTACAAGAAATGGAATCAAAATCGTAAAATAATTGCAACCACAATAAATGATGATCCATCAGTTGCTTCCTATTGCTTGTATAGTAAAAATTGCTTACAATTATTTCATTGATCACTTTAAGAACTTGTTGAATGCGACAACATACAGATGAGACACGATAAGCATTAAATCAAATTTGTTTTGTAAATTTAAACATTTTTAAACTATCAAAGGTTTCATTTTTTATGACTCATAACTTTTATAAAAGCAATTTAGTTGCCTACATAATCTTTTGGGAGTATCTTTATCAAAATTATGAATCTAACTGTGGTTTTTTAAATGATTTAAATTTACATTAAAACATCACTACCGTTATGAACTGTAAATCGGACGATTCATTTTCATATTGGGCCGCTAAAAATCAAAGCTCGAGTTCACAATAATGATTGGTGGTAATAAGAGGTTTTCTGGTTTTTTCCCGTCCCCCGATTATTATCCGGAAAGGTTGCTGCCTAATTTAGTTTAAGATATCGTAAAAATATCGTTGGGATGGTTTAACGAAATATTATTTTGATTTTGTTCACTTACCAATTCATATGAGCATTAATCATTGATATGGCTAATAACATGCGCTATGGGAATCGATTAATTTGTTTGTTGAATTGTGTGTTTTTTTTTCTTTGCAGATATGACGTAAAATGGTAGATGATGGTTTGGGGGTGTCACGATTACTTGCTGTTAATAGTTGCCCCGGCTTTTGTGGCCGTCAGGCAACTACATCGGCGTCTGGAAATATCACCTATTCCAGTTGTCAGGTTTGCTTTGTTTTGATTTCATCGAATGATAATTATTTTGTTATCTTAATTTTACTCATTCAAATTTACTAATTGCTGAAACTGTAACAGACTAGAAATAATAGGAAATGTTGTGCTGCGTGTGTATTTTTATCACAATTTTACCACTGCAGTTTAAATATGTAAAGAGGGATTGTATTACTTTTTTATGAAAAAACTACACATAGTCATAGCTAGAATGCTTATAGGCTTGTAGTTGGGGTCATCGAAGTGTCGAGAAGTTTCTATGCTCTTCATGTGATGATCTCTTACCTCTTTACGATTGGCTTTATCTTCTTTTTATCGCTTTGGTCCCTTTGCTGTGTAATTCGTTTTTCGTGCAGTTCTACGCTGCTCCCAAAAGGTTGGCTATACTATTTTGAATGACCCTCAAAAATTTTCCTGCTTTTTTATTACTTCTTTGAGGTAGAATTGAATATTAGATAGATCAAACGAAAGATAAATTTAATGTTTTTCTTTTTTTTATATAAATTGTTGCTTTAAAAAAATCCATTTGGAGCTAAAAATTACTGAGATAAGCATGATTGTTATATGAGTAACCATTTATGATCTGGATAGTTGCGTACAGAGTTAGGATATTTAGCATGTTGCCTTCGTTTAATTTTCCAATAACTAGGAAAGACAACAATGCTGTGGTGCATTCTTTGAAATCAATAATTTTCCACGTTGTTTCAGTAAACGACAGCACTTATTCTTGCAGCACTTATGTTGCTTGCTCGAATGCTTCGTATCTGCTCCGCTCTCTGTTTTTCTTATGCCACCACATGGTTCTCCACTTCTTTACGGTTGCACGAAGAATTCGATACGCGACTGGTATCCGGTATTTTACAATCCTGTAATTAATTATACCCATACTTTGCTATGTACGCAAGAAATAGTCTTTCCATTGTGAGTTTTTTTCCTGTACTCTTTAATCAAAGGATATTGTTTCCAGAGAAATTCTTTTAATTTTTTTTCTTATATTTTGATCTTAAAGAAATAAAATTTAAAAGAAGTAGTTGCTTAAGCCAATAAAAGCCATCTGCGTGATACTTCTGATGACATGGTCTAATTTAGTGCTTTGACTCGTGTAGGAAGCTTTGAATTACATCATCCTCCTCAACCGGTACGCGCCACTTTGAATTTGGAGTTTTAAATCTTTCCGTTTCTTCACTTTATAAAGTATTTCCTCGTTGTCTTTTCAAGTTTGAATGGAAATTAATTTTAACATTTCAGATATTCCTTGCCTTTCATTTATTTGGGATTCTGTTTGATTTGTTTGGTCATTTTTCGCTCAATTCTTTACTTAACAGTATTGAAGAACAGCTGTGTCAGTAGCGACCCCTATTATGCTACACTTTTTGCCATCCCACTGATAGTCCTCTTTCACTCACTTTTTGTATGTTTTCGATTTTTAAATTAAATTTATTATGAAAGCTGGTTTTGATTGCATGTGGTGTAAAATTTTTAAAGTAGCAATCATCCGTTTCAAATCTTTCTGAATTTTAATTTTTTCAGTTGATTTTGCTCCATAATCCGTAGTCAGTCAGCATTCGGAATTAAGTAACTTTTACTCCTTACTGTTTTACTTTTTGTAAGATTCATTCATAAATGCTGCTTTGACAATAACTTTGGTAAATATTTTACAGGCAGGTTTTGTGTACTATAGCTTTGGTTACATTACGTTAGTATGCAGCCTTGGTTTGAATGTACTTCATATGGCACTTGAAGGAGAAAAATCGATACAAAAACTGTACTGCGAAATGATACACAGGCCACGTAATCTATTCATCTTATTCATTCATATGGGTCTTTTTGGCTTCTCTATTTTAACATTAACTTTGAATCGTATAACAGCAAGTGGAACACTTATGTCACTGTTTTCTATACTTCTTGTGCCACTACCTTCGCTATTCTACCTTCTAACTGTTGGTATTACTGGTCCAGAACATGTACATAGTGCTAATTAGTATTTGTTGTTATCTTTTTAGGTTGTGTAAGAAACTCTTTTAAAACAATTTATTCTAATTTTTTCTAGCCCAGAACATTTCTTTGATTTTAAACGATTTTATTATTTTAGGCTTTTGTTTTTTTAACTCATCTTAGTGTGTAACACTAATATTAAGTATTTTGAGAAGGATTAGGTCAAATTATTGTTTTTTGCATATTATTGTTCTAACAAAAAATCCAATTCCTCATTTTATTTGTTTACGGGCTTTTTTTGTGCATTTTGAGAAATCTCGATTTGTCAGTCTAAGTTGCAAGTACAAGTGCTGCAAAATTTCTATATCATAATATTTGCTCGGGTTTCAATTTTTAAACATATATTTCTGTTTGGGAGCTGCTTGTTATTATGAGCAGATGAAAACTATTGTAAAATTAGCGAGATATCAATCTCTTATCATCTTATATGTTGGTTGGTGTAAAGGTGGCCTATCCGTGACGTTCTGAAACGTGAACGCCAGAACATTTGGCTAATACCTCCATATTTCTTTTCAATTCTACAAATATTTCGAGACTTTTTTGAATGATATAATCACATGTTGGGGAGAAAGTAATCAGACTGTTGACGGATCAGAAAAAGAGTGTGCCAATTCATCTTTGTTAAATGCTACTGGTTGCCTTAATAAATTTAAATTAGTTGTTTTTCACTGCATCCTTTAATCACTCTTATGATTGACACCTGTCAATAGTAGAATTATTTTATGATAGATGAAACTTAATTTAAAATCTTCAGATTTTATTGCTAGACAACGAGTAATTGTTGAAAATTTTATTTTTTGATTTTTTTAAAACAAAAACTGGCGAGTATGGGCGTGCCTAATAATTAGGATGTAAAGTGAACTATTTGATCATTAGAAAGAAGAAAAAAATAACTTTCTTCAATGAATATTTTATTTTTCTTAATTTTTGTGTCGTTATTTCATACTTATGTTTGCAAAATGATAAAAATGAAATTTGAATGTGAAGTTGTCGAAAAGTGTTAATCTTTGTTTGTATGCAATTTAATTACCGACTAGAAGAATAGGCTAATCAACATTCTAATTGGATTTTCAAAATTTTTTGGTATTAAAAAATATGTAAGCTTAAAGATATTGTGCATATGTGATCAGGACGTGATCAATCAGAAATCTTACTGGATGATCATGATGGGAAGAGATACCTGAATGAATGGATATGAAATGGACAGAGTAACAACGACAGGTACCATATTTGCAGTGGTAATATTAGCAAAGATAACGGATGCATCAAATGGTGATAGGCATCAAATTTTTCTGTCATGTGTCGAGTCATGTATCAGACGATATGGATGTCCACGGAAATACGATCAGATTGGTTGGATTTTTGGAAAATGTTTTAGGTAAATATAAATTGTGAAAATTATGATACATTTGACAATAGGCGAATTAGATTTAATACACAATACACGTCCAATCATTCATCTTCTATTAGCGTTTGTCCCACAGATGCGGGGTCCGCTACTTTGCAGCGTTGTCTCCATACGTCTCGGTAATGTGCCATGTCAGACGATAGTCCAGCAATCTT
>JABVXS010001887.1:0-11278 GCA_013365335.1 Madathamugadia hiepei | reverse complement strand
TCCTTTACATTACTTCCCTCTAAATAAATTAAGTTTCTTTACTGAACCAATTGCATTCGATACACATCTCTATCAATGACAAGCAATCATCTGCAATGAACAATGGGTTTGAAAAATTGTTACCCAGACATGTCTAACAATTTCTTTATGCCGTGATTCAGTAGTTCGAATAAAATCATTTGGTTGTATATCAAAAGCATGAAACAAGTCCTTAAATTTATTGCTCATATAATCACAATAACTTTGTGCATCAGAACCGGCTGAAGCGGCAGTTTGTTGGATCTGAAGTAAAATGAATTTTTAAAATGCTTCGTTGCAAGTACCGCATTAAATTATCTGCGGTAAAAGAACTGGACTGTTGTTTATTGTAGAAAACATCGAAGGGATTCTTACACTGTTATTATCACTCAACCAAATTAACTGAAATCATTTTAAATTGACCTTGAAACCATGTTCATCAGTTCCTGTTGTAAATAGAGACTCATTTGAACCAACACTCAACAATTTCCAGCGATTTGAAACATCTGCTAATAGTGAAGTGTAAAGATGACCAATATGTGGAGCTGCAAATTCATAAATTTCACATATGATTAAAGAATTCAAACTAGCATCAATTAAATAAATATCGAGAGAAAAAAAGCAAGTCAAAAACTACGAAAAAAAATAAAAACTAACGTCCATTAGCGTAGAATATTGGGGTAGTTATGAAATGCTTCAATCTCATTGAAGTTATCGAAACGCCATCGACGGCACATATTTTTTTGATGATGCAAATCATCAGATGTAAACATTCAAGCAATGTCAAAACGAAGAGCTAAGAAAAGTTTTTTTTTATGATGCGTCGAATAATCCCGAATATCACCGCCACAGAAATCAAGACTAATCAAAAAAGATTAGCCCATCTATCAAGAAAAACATGAAAAATAGAGAATGGAATAAAGATCAGAATGAAGCGTAAAAAAAAATCAGATTTATGAAAAACCAAATTTTATTGGGAGATCTATTGGTACTTAACAATACTGAAATATAACGATTGTACAAAATGCAAAAAAAACGACAAATTCCAGATTAAGCAACTAATTCTCTAAATTCCAGCAGTTCCAGGAGCAAATTCTTTTACAACCATGCCACGTGAAATGAATGTACTATATCAAAAAAACGAAGAATTCTGTCAATCACAACGATAAAATGAATTTGGAAATGTGCATAAGCAAGAACAACAAATCGAGTTAAATACTTCATGGATCATAAAAAGTTGAATAAAAATTTCGGTCAACTTTTTGTTTTTTAGGTAAAGCAATGGTTGAAAATCTTAACTCAACTGGAGAATCCTGAATTATCTAAGGCTCTGAACTCGGCAAGCGATTAGGTTTACTTCCTTTTAATAACTCCACATCGTCGAAAGTTTCATCACGTAAAAATTCGCCTTGAATTTCCAGAGAATAGCCTTCATCGATACTACGCTCAACAATGTATTCGTTCATTACTTTGTTCTCTAGATATGCCGCGTATTTATTTGGATCACGCAATTCTTTGATTTCTAACGGTTTCTTGGCGAATATCAACTGATACTCTTTGTTCGTCTTTCCCTTAACATAATCCAACTGGAACAAACAATTGCTAAGTAAATTCGTATTTCACAGAACTTTTGATACATCGAAAACCTATATTTTGCAAACCCAAATATTTCGGGCTTAAAAAATGATAATAAGAGATAACAGAAACTAAAACATTGTCAAAAAATTCCTCGCGAACTTACATAGCATTTTCCTATCAAAGTGAAGTTCGTACACTATGATTAAAAACATGTCAAGCTTCCTTACCCGAAACCTGATAATTTCGCATCCAATCTAAACGTTACATCTGAATTTTTCAAGAAAAAAATTCAGTGAATGTGTGTGGATAATTTTGAAAATCGGCAAACATTTGTCAAGTAAACTTTACTCGAATATCTTTAAATCCAGCGGGTTCCAGTTCGAAAATATATCGAGTTGGGTCAAACTGTCGCCGCCTTAACAGTTTTCCTTTTTCTAGATACTCAAGTCTAAAAGTGGATTTTCATCAACTGCATTTTCACAGAATGATTTTGAATCTGAACACTAAATTTCACTGCCAATTAATCCAGTTACTGGAAAGGATTACAAACATACTTCTTCAAATGCATGCCGGCAAGGAAGATACCACCGGGTTTCAGCACTCTAATTATTTCAGCTAGTGTTGCTGGTAGATCAGCCGTCCAGAAGTATGATGAATGAACATGGAATATTTTGTCGAAAAATTCATTGTTAAATGGCAAAAGTTTTGCATCGGATACCTAAAAAATGATTGTGAAAATTATTATAACAAATGAAACGTAAAATATTGACAATGAAAATACATTTTGAAGAGAAAACTGAAAAATACTTCGTTGAAAACAATTCGTTTATTTTCCAATGCACTTGTAGGAAAACGCCCTTGAACCGCTGCAAATAATGATTTCCATCTATCTACACTATATACTGTCCCTTTACCTTCTCGTATATGCCTGTACGAATATAATACACCTGGAATTACTTGATAAAATCAGTAATGCTTTAAGAATTATCAATAGAGTTGGTAATCATCTCACATACTGTTGAACAATCCTCTCAGATTCCAATGATTTGTATGCAACATAAAACTGCAATACATAAAAATGCTCCTGTCATAGAAAAAAAATTGACGGAAAAAATTTCACCTCTTTTGAATTTTTAAGAGGAACGAAACAAAAGTTTAAATATTATGTCAAAACAAACCATCGCCAAATCCAATTCCAAGTTCGAGAACTTCATCATCCGGTGAAATGTTCAACCCATCAACAACAGAATTCATTAGAAACGGTGATTTCCAAGCCAGTATTCCTGACATGAACATTCCATCAGCTGCATCACTCGGATTCGCTATCTGCAAAAATATTTTAAATAAAATCATTGGATGATGTCACATATTTCAATTTAAAGCATTATTTAGCTACAAATTCTATTCAAGAAGTAAATGTACGATTTGGTTGTATGGATTTAAAAAATGATGAACGTAACAAAATAGGAACAGTGCTATTAAACGATATGTCAGATGAAAATTTACAGTTCCTACAGACCAAACAAATGTAAAAAGGTATAGACCTTGTAGCGGAGAAGTCGAATAATTTTTGTAATTGATGGCATAACCGTAGTAGCTTACAACATATTTCTTCTGGAACCTGCAAACTTTTAACGACATTTTAAAACAAAAACACATAACACAGTTAACTAACAAAAGAAAGTTCAGTTATTTGCATGTGTGAGATTCATGGAACTAAGTAATTCTCAAGCAATTTAATCAATTTAATTTTACAACTTGTGATACAAGAACTCATATCCAATGCGCATGATCCGAACTTCCAAAGAGCCTAAATTAATTGATGCAACTAAATATAGCAGTAAGACCTTAATCACCGAGAACTTTTCAAAAACTTAATTTGTAACAGAATTAGAAAAAAAGTAATGTTCTATACGTTGAGAGAACTAAACATGACACGAGATCACGTAACAAAAAGAAATATGCGAGCACTTGCGTCAGTAGAGATAAATGCCTACCTTAACTAAGTAGGAATGGCATCGTTTATCCATGCAAACCACCACTTCGAAGTACCAAGTTTGGACACGTAACGTGCGAATAATTAACAACGCTGCTCTCTCATCCTTTTCATGCTTACAATGTGTTACCTCTATCGTATGTCTTATCATCTCTGCTCTGTATTTCATTCCAATACTTTTTCTACTACCTTAACATTTGGCCTAATGATAGTTTGAAAACTTTCTCATTTTTCCCATGTACTATTCCGTAATTTCTATCAATACCTCGTCGTCTCTTTAAAATTGATTTCAACATTCCTTAAACACACTATTTTTATTTGTCTGTTATCCCCTGCAAAACTCTTCGAAGAATAGGCTATTTTCAAAATGAAGCAGGTGGTTGTAGCGAAGAATATTTTACATTTCAGTTACGTAAAATTACGAGCTTTGTGTGTTTCGGACCAGGTGTCATAGTTCATTTCTGCCAAGTTAGTGGATTACTGGGATGTGTATTTGCAAGCTTTTTTTATCCTATCTATTCAGAGAATTGTTTGAAAATATTTTGAACATGTTTCTATTCTGGATTATCTTGTCTTTCTTATCCGGATTACCTCATATTAGATCATTTATTTCGATGAAAATGATTCGGTTTCAAGGTAATGAAAATTTTTAAAAGTGAACAAAATAGCCGTAAAGTGGTAGAATACAGATGGCTGATACGATTGTTTATCACTAATGACTTCATTTCTGTTGCATTTATGAAATGTTGACAATAATTGTTAGTTATTTCTTCACCTAACTTTTCAATAGGTTTCAGATATGGAATAAGACGTATTATATTATCGTTTTAAATCAAAATTTGAATTCAATTATGATGAGTTTAATTATGTGCATGAGTAAAATATGAGTGTCAAAGTACTGGATAGCTTTGCAAGATATTTTCAAAGAAAGCATTCACACGCATGGCGGTTTTCAAATGAAATATTTTATAAAGTAGTAGTGAATCCGAACATGATTAACTGCTGCTTTTGGTCATTTTCCATCGTATTTATATTGCTTTTGCATGATTATTATTGTGTACATGCTTCGTTCAAGTTTGGGTTCGTGTTCTTGACTCACTTGAAGTATTTCAGAATGGACTTAGTTTTGTTGGAAAATGAGTATTATACTTCATGAAACTATTCACTGAACATCAAATAAAATGGAGGAAAGCAGAGGAATTGATTCAAATAATGAAACAGAAATTCTAATTAATAGCAAGCAAGAAGATTGCCGGTGTATGGGCGAGCAACTTGAAATGAATGCAAGTGAAATGGCTGAAAACGATGAAGTTCGTATTTTTTCTTTATTTTAAATTAATTGATGTTTAGCACTAATATAATTATCATGAAAAAATATTAGTTTTAAACTTCCTTCAAAATATTCGATGAAATTATCAGTATTACATCTAAGGTTCAACTGGATTGAAATAAAAATATTTGCTGTGTTGGACAATGTGCATCAGTTTTGAAACAAAAAAATAACGCTTCAATACTTTCACTTCTAGCATGATAATCGGAAATTACCCAAACAAGAAGTGGATACTCACATTCTTCAGCACGCAGTACAAAAGCTTTACAGCGACCCTTCATTTGCGATTATTTGTAGTTTTTTCAACAAATTTTCTGTTTTCCTGGGCTTGAAACCGCAAACCTTTTCCAAAATAGAAAACTTGTTCACCAGTTTTCACGTCACAGGCAAAGGTTACTTCTAATATATTTGTTTAGGACTAACAATACATTGAAAAAAGATGCAATATTTCATATGATCGTTATCCTCTTGCATTCTCAGAAAATAATATTCCTTCTATATTTGTTATTTTAGAAAAGATGCTTACTGAAAATTACCCAAAGCGAATTCGTAGAAGTCGTATGCACAAGTAGTAAACTGTGTGTGTATTGCTATCTTGCTATTTTATGATTTTCATGAAATCATTATTTTTCATTATTTTTAGTTGATCGGGATTTGATCGATTTACATTTGACGTTGATGCGAAAATTAACGTTTAAATCAGCTAGATTGGAAGTATGGGAGAAATTTCTTCTGAAGTTCTGCTCTCTTGTTTCGTCACTAGAAACGGAGTATTTGCAACTGGAACGATATGGCTATTTGCACACAACTGTAGCCACGAAGCTTGTAATTCTGAAAGCTTTGTGCGAAAGTCAGTTCGACTACAATGTTAAATTTAAGGAAAGTGTAAGTTACATCATTTTTGAGTGTACAGTGCAATGTGGATGAAAAGCCCTAAATTGTGGAGGGAATAGACATACCACTGCAACTTCATGTTTTCTTTAATTATTATTTCATTGTTTCAATGTATTTACTTAACATACTGAGCATTTTTCAGCTATTAAATTCTTGTGCAGCAAGTGATCTGCGGCTTTTACCCATTGGTTATGACAAAGAAGGTCTCGCTTATTTATATCAGCAGGATGCTGATTTAGTTATTCGTGTATATTCAGCTGAGCAGGATGATCATTCAGGCGGCTCTTGGAATCTTGTCGCTAAGTTAGTTCGTTTCTTGTCCACTGGAAACTTTGTTCTATCAACACGTCTTTAAATTTGATTTTACATCCCTGAATGTATGAGGGGCGATTCATTACAAATTCTAAATCCTAGAAAATCTTTTGGTCTAGAAGTTTTATAGGATATAGTTGCTTGAATGGAATTTAAAGGTCGTCATTAACAGAATCACATTATTTAATCTTTATTTTGGATTTGTTCAGTTAGAACCGTTGTGTCGTATATATCAGTTTTCATGAGTAATGATTATGTTTGTTTATTTTACCTCGCGATATTCATCGATGTTTAAATGAATATACTATGAATTTTTTAAGGTCTAAAGAAGAATTAGAAAATTTGGTTACGGAACTGAAGAATAGACTTGCTCCAAAATATTTATCTAATGTGCTAAAACAGCACGAAGGTTTGTATTTTTCGAAATTGTACTGGATTGTATAACAGTGGTATGTCTTTCCAGTCATTGAGATCGGATTCATGTGAAAGTGTAGGAAGAAAAGGTTTATCGGCATTTGTATTTGCATTTAATACTTTTTCAACGACGAATTTATTTTTAAGAATAAATTGTTTAGAATCTTCATCAACTCCTACTGTAGCCGAGAAGGACGAGCAAATTAATGTTTCATGTGTGTTTACAACTAAAAGAGGTGCTTTACTGGACACTTATCAGGATGAGTCTTCAGTCAAGGTACAAAAAATGTCTGTTTCATTTTGTGAGTTTCTAAAAATTTCATTATTTTACAGTATTTTTTTAATAACAGAAAAAATTGGTGAAACCGATTCAAATGAAAAGAAAAGTCGATGTCGAAGAAGAGTCGAAAAAAGAAAATAGTGCACCACCAGTGGAAATCGTGGATGATATTCCCGATGAAATAAAACCATTCGTATGTTCAGCTTGTTTGCTTTGTTTTGAAATTTTCGGTATTTTGTCATGCTAAAGGTATTTGGTTTTGAATTTTTGAAATTTACATTTTCAGCTCGATCGCCGAATATTGCCACGCCGAAGCGCTCGCAGCGTTGCAATAAATCAGTTGAAAGAATTGACTGCTCCTTTGAAACCTCATAGCGGTAGAAAGAAAAATCAGCAGAGTAAGAAGCAAATGGAAATAGAAAATGCAAAACGGCAAAAAGTCTTTGATAAAAATGTGAATAATTCGATTGGTTCTTAGGGTTTGCACATTTTATCAAAATTTTCAAACTGGTATTTTTTTTTAGGATGATCAGGACGATAGCGAAGATGATGATGATGAAAATGATAAAATTGATAATGACGGTGATGATTATATATTAGCAGAAACGTCGGCCTCTTCTGACGACGAATTCATGCCTCTTTCGGAATTGAAAAGGAAGAATCAAAAGTAATTTCAGTTTCATCTGCATGAATATAATATTTTGATTCGTCAGTCACATCCGATATCCATAAACTTACAGCGCGAGACGTCGAGGGGTGAGAAAGGTAATTATTGAAAAAGATCCTTTTGAAATGGTAGAATCAGAGGAAGATGACGACAGCGATGAAGACCAGGAAAAGAAAGCCAAGAAAGAGCGAAAAAAGGCAACAGAAGAAACTCTATGTATGAAATGCAGTAAAAGCTGCAATCCAGAAGTGGTAATGCATTTGTTTTTGTTTTTTTTTTTTTTGGTTGTCTAAAGAGTTTGAAAGTGAATCTAGGCATTTGAGGATTATGCTCAATCTCTGAAATATATTGCAAATCTCTTTTAATATTGAACTTGACGTCTGATTTTAGTGTGGATGGTGGTAGTTTGTTAAGTTGACAGAACGTGACAAAAGTTAAATACCTAATGATGCGAGGATACCACTGACGTTTTATCCAAGAGATAAATGAAATTATTTTTATATGTTCTTTATATGACAGAAGATTCATTGATATCATGCCACAATCTGATATCTTAAAATCTTACGTTCAGTTGTTGTTATGTGATTTATGCGACGAAGCGTGGCATACCTGGTGCTTACATCCAATATTATGGTTTGTGCCAGATGAAGATTGGTTCTGTCCAAATTGTGAACAGGCGGTGTTAATTGAAAAATTTACCAAAGTGCTGACTGTACTTGCTGAACAACTAAAGCGCAAAGCTGCTGAAGACAAGAAGTAATTTTCCTGTTTTTTTTTTCGTTTTCAAGTTCCATAAGTAGGAGCGAGAGAAATAACATGCTGCATGAAACTCTATTGTTTAGTAGCTATTTCAATTATCATCATTTAACTTAGGAAAGAAGCAGCTGCAGAGAGACTGAAACACGAAATGGAATTTATCGGAGCATCTTTAAATAACATTATTGATACGGTGTGTTTTTACGTTTTCTAAATTTTTTGTAAATATACGATTGCTTCCAATTTTCGCGCTAAAAATGTTTTTCAACTTTAATTGCACAAGGTCTTTTTATTATTTCTACCTCTCTGTAAAGTTTTATTGGTTCGATTTTTTGCAATTTGTGCATAAGGTATGTGACAATAGATTTTAAGTCATGGATCTACGAGATCTCAACTGATTTTGTAGCTGATTTCGTATAACATAGCAATTATTTGACTTTGGAAGTTTATTGTCTTTGTTCTAATTTGACTTATTCTAACTTCCAGGTGAGAGATACAAAATTTGAAAGTTTTAATTCGTCAGAAGAGTCGGATGAAGATGATGGTGAACGGAAATCAAAAAAAAAAGCAATTCGGTAAATTTGGTTATCAGTGGTTTTGTAAATCTTTTTGTTTTTTGTAGGCTGAAACTTACGTTAATTCTTAGGCGTCTTGGTGTCCATCCTCCGAAACCAATTATTCCAATAGCACTTTCACGATCAAGACGTAGAGTTGCCAAAGTCGATTATAAATTTGGTGCATACGATGAATTGATTCAGGTAATTTAGTTGACTTTTAGTTTATTGGCCTTTTTTTTCTAGAAGTATTCCTTGTGCATAAAGAAATTGTCTGTTTTACAGGAGGCTGTGAAAAATATAGATGAATCGGCAGCAAAGCAGATGAGTCCAAGTATGCCTCTATTTTTTTTCTTTAAATCAGGATTTGCTTTATAGATTAGAAATTTGAAAAAACTTGCAGGCAATGCTCGACCGAAAAGTGGAGCTGGACGTGGTAAAGATATATCAAATATTATAAACGCTGAAAATATACGGACCCCTACATGTGTAGAAAATAGCTCCCATGATGATGGCCTCGAATGGTTTGTGTTTTAAAATTATAAAAAAAAGACTGCTGAGGAGTAATTAGGTAGTAACATTAATTAGACAGTAACGTCAATCAAACAAATTTTATAAATCACATGCGATGGTAAACTGGTGATAAGGCTGTTTTCAATTATCATGCCTGTTAATAGATTTTCACTTTCTTGTTATGTAAAAGGCGAAATTTGCTTTCATCACAAAATTGTTTCAAGCCATATCAAAATGCAATCAAAAGTTGGGAAGCCGGCCAAAAGTCGTCATCGACTAAATGATCTAAATGTGGATGAAATGACTGAGTCGGACACTGATGAATATCAAGGAAGCGAGTGGGAATTTTACTGATCAATATATACTTGCTGATATTTTTGTGTTTCAAACGCTTAGGGTAAGAAAGAGTATACCTGTATAATGGATAAAGACTTCAGAGGATAGCTTCATACTATAAATTTATTGTTCATCGTTGTTTTTTCATGTTATGTGTTCACCAGCAATTTAATTTTAGGAGCGCTTCTGTGTCGGATCCATCGGATGACACCGATGAATACTTACCTTCTGATGCTTCCTGTAAAAGAAGGTATCAATTCATCTCAATTTAGTTTTTCTTAACACCTGATATATCACAGATTAATGAAATTTAATGCCTTGTCAATAAGCTGGAAAATTTTCAGAACAACCAGGCGGCGTTATTCTAATAAACGAACTCAAAGCGATGATGATTTTGTTATTTCTGGCTCCGAAAGTGAATATGAACCATCAAGGAAAAAGTCTCGCAAAACAAAATCAAAAAATCCTAGAAAGATGAGTGGGAGGAGAAAACGTGAAAAGTGGTTGGTTTTATGATGTATTTTATAAAATTAGATGCATTATGTTGGTTTTAAATATACGTGATATATTTGATACCGATTTTCATCACTTTATTGGTATTATTAGCATTTGTGTCTTTGACATAAAATATGAAAATTTTTAGATATGATATTAATTTATTTCATTCCATTGTCTGGTAATACAGTTTGGTAGTTAGGCGTATTGTGTTGAATTGTTGGAATGGAGTGGTTTTGTTGGTTTTTGCTAGTGTTCGAACTGAAAAAATGCTTTCATCACTGCTATTTCTTTACACATATTCATTTGTTGTTTTGCAGGACATCCTCAGAAGAAGATTCTGTTTCCGAGTTGAGCGATAATTATCGGAGTGATGACAGTAGTGATAGTAGGGGCAGGCGCGCAAAGCGACGCACTGCAACTAAATGGGCACCACGTGAGAGCAGTTCAGATGGTGAAGATTCAAGTCATTCGATGCAAAAGACTGCTGCTGGAAGGTAGTATCAGTTTATGTTGGCGTTCTAGTAATTGAGAGTGTGTAAGGTGATAATCGCATTTCAAAATTTTATTGCTGGGATATCTTCTTTCGAGTGAATAATGAAATATTTAGGCCTCTAAGGAAGGCAGTAGCCAAAAGACCAAGCTTCACAATAAATGTTGACGATGGGGAGGGAGAAGATGAAGACATGGAAGAAAAACTTGAAGATGTTCGTCCGGTTGGTTCAGGGCGCAAAATCGAAAGGTAGGAAGTAGGAAAAATCACTGCTTTACCAGTTTCAGTTAATTTAATACAACAATTAAATATTGTCCGAGAAACTTTCGTGAAGTACCCATATGTCTTTACTGGACTACTAATTTTATTGAATGAAGCGATTAGCGACTCTAATGATTTCATTCATATAGCTCAGCTAAATTTTTTTAATCTTCAGTTACAAGTATCATTTCTATTTTACTGATGATTGCTCGCTGTTTGAATGATGACAATGAATATGTTGTAGTTCTGATGAATTTGAACCAGATGAAGAAGAGGAGGAAGGAGAGGATGAGGAGGAAGCAGAGGACGAAGAAAGTGTTAGTGATGAGGAGGGCGAGAATAGAGAGCAAACATCAACAGTCGGCAATAAGAAGCGGAAGC
>JABVXS010001886.1:0-11283 GCA_013365335.1 Madathamugadia hiepei | reverse complement strand
CAATAGCCCTCGGACGTTGTACGTGCATATCAAGATGCTTTTTGGCCAACGCCGGCTGTGGCACCTAAGATTCTTAGCAACCTCTCGCCATCCTGCTTTCTTCTATCCAGAGCAGTAGGAAGAGTTTCCTGACGTTCAGGGAACTGGGGCCCTTTCTTGTTCTTCTTAGCGTTTGTCCCACGTGGTTGTGGGGTCCGCTATGGGAGCGTCGTCTCCACGTCACGTTTCTGTGCGTCATTCATAAGCGAGAAATCCTTGCTAATGATACGCATATACCAGGTATTGTCCATGTGCGTCATCCATGGAGGACGCCTTAGCATTCATGAGACTACTGGATTTACCCGACCGACCCGTCGCTAAGGTCTGTCGTTGGGGAACGACCACTCACGATCGAGAGAAATTAGTAATTCAACTGAGGCCCTTTGTTGTTGTGATTTTTAACCTTATGTTCAAGTCACTCGCTGGTTAGGCAAACCATGACTCGCTTTATCTCTCCGCTTCCACCTTGCCCAAGGGATCCCGTAAAGAGCACTATGGTGAGTATTAGTCTTGATGTGTCTCAACGTGAGATCAGCAGCCCCGTCTAGTCACACCACTCAAACCTTTCCGCCACTTGAAGACTCTCATCATGGAAAGGGCTTAACAGGAGTATTTGATCTAATTCTGCAACGTTATATATATCTTGATAATCCGAGATCGATAATGTTCTAACCATGGAATGTAGTCATAGACTAATGAAAATAGTTAACTGTAAATTAAATTGAGAAAGCTTTCGAAGTGGACATCATCGAGTGTTTGTTTTACCTCACTCTTCACCAAATCTTCCATAAAAGCAGTCACAAAGAAAATGAAAAAAAAAAATGAATTCAATTATTTGAACAACCTGTTATCATTTAAAGTTAATGAGAACTGCGATCAAGGAAAACACATTAATTTGGCTGAAATTAGCGAGTTCGAACTTACGAAGTCCAAAACTTTAAAAACAATCTATAAGGAAAGCTTGTTGAGTTATATGTTTAAATGTTTTTTCTAAAACTTTGGAAGAATCTGCGATTTCATTTCCCGCAGTGGAAAATTGTCTGGGCAACTTGTCCAACAAGACTAAAAAACGAGGAAAAATTTATCATTTTAAGCTTTTAATTTCCACACTAACTTAA
This sequence comes from Madathamugadia hiepei, assembly GCA_013365335.1. Taxonomy (NCBI): domain Eukaryota; kingdom Metazoa; phylum Nematoda; class Chromadorea; order Rhabditida; family Onchocercidae; genus Madathamugadia; species Madathamugadia hiepei. Next base: position 10,126 of record JABVXS010001886.1, on the reverse strand, counting down.
GTTTCTATCACGCCAGTTTGAAATTGCAATTCTTGGTTTGTGAAGATTTTCCATGAAGCTTGTTGAAAGAAATTTATCTTCGAAAACGATAAAGTAAACTTGGTCTCATCGGATGAATCAAGCTAGAAAGCAACATTTCACTTGTTTGATACTAAAAATCAGCAATTATACTGCAGAATCTTGAAACATTTTCACAAGCATTTTAATCAATTAATTGTTTTTCTTTTGCATTAAAACATATTTTTAGAGAATGAAATCTCTCACAAAAAAATGTTAACAAAGAACAGAAAGTTGAAGATCGAGAATTGAAGTGCTGTGAAATGGATGAATTGTGTTATTCATTTGAAGTTCGATAAGAGGGAGAATCGAGCAATTAACTTGTCCTCACAATTTCCTTATTTTTTAGAATCGATGAAGTAGGAGGGCCGATTTGGAAACTTCTACAACTAAGGATGGGAGGTAGAAGTTGGGGACATCCACGACTGCTTCCGTGATGATTCAATCAAGTCACCGCACCATCACCGCATACAACATGGCGGAAATTTCATAGTAGCCGGGAATGATGGAAATGTCATAGGAATAACTGCTTTGCAATGAGTAAATATATATACCTTTTAAATTTCGATTAGTTGTAAAATAATTTTGCATAAATTTTTTGAAGAGTAGCAGAAAGAATATGAGGGGAAGAGAGAGAGAGAGAGAGGGAATTTAGTCTCTCCTCATCATACAAGTAAATAATTAATTAATTAGTCAGTTTTAATTCAACCAACAAAAGTTTTGAAGGAAAAGATTGAATGGAAACAAATAAGTTTTGAGTGGATTATGGATTCTTTCACACTTTAATTTCCAAATTTCATTTCTATTTTAGAATTCATTTCAGCACATTGCAACTTCTCTCTGCTACTCACTTGTTATTTCAAACTCGAAAAATGCTGCAAAATATCTTCGCTAAATTTTTATTTTAAATTGCACCGAATGATGCACGTAACGATGATGATCATGAAGGAAGTGCTTCTGAAAGGGAACTTCTTGAATTTAAAATAGAAGTTCAAGTTGAATCGAAGTGAGAAGCCTTGGTGTAATTTGAAAGATCGTTGACAGTGTACGAGTAGTATTAACTTCCATGCAAACTGTTTGATGCAAGGAAAGTTGAAATAGTATGACCCAAAGAAGTACCTCCATTCCTCTCGAGGTCATTAATATTTCGCAAATATTTCCAGCATTGTCGAGATCAATAACAATTAGAATCCTAAGATCTCCTGTTCTGTATGTGACTTATTTTTGCAGCAGAAGTTTTTTCCAGCATCTTGCTGCTTACCGAAAAAATATGGAATTAAATTTCGTCATGCTTCTTGAAGACGACACATACAGATATTTTGGGAACAATTTTTTTTTGACATTTCCTATTCGATGATATTTTTGAGGACTTCGTCACAAACAGTATTGCGCTTGGAGAGGACGAATGTGAATGAAAGATCCTTTCAAAGTTTTACACGAATGAAGCATATACCTCTACGTGCACAAATGAAAAAAAACTATGAAGATGATTTTTCAAGGAGTGAAATATAGAAGCACTTCCATTCGATAATTTCCATAAATGAATGATGTAAAGGCAGTTTGAAGTCACTTTCGATGATGGCCACACTTCTATTACTCCATGATTCAATTATATCCGCGAAATTGCTGTTACACCAGAGTCTTTAAGCCCATCATCTGTTATTGGTTGGAGACCCTCAAAATTATAGGATAAGGCCTAAAATTTAGAGACCAGGTTCATCACATTAGCTTTTCCTACACATCTTCATCCCACACAAAGCAAGCCTCCCAAGTCTAACTATACTTTTTCCAATTCTGGAAAAAATACTGCAAAAAATGATAGAAAAAAAACTGTTGATCGATGGAATCTCAATTTATGCATAAATCCTGACAGGCAAACGCACTTGAAAGTGAAATATTAAATAAAGATGTAGGAAACAAACTTGTGGTCAAAAGCTCATGGAATTAGCCCGGAAATTATCGTATCAAGCACATGATATTATTTGCCGAGGATACTGAAATTTAATCCCAGTATGCCAATAGACTTAGTCCGTACACAAAATCTCAAATGAGCACCAACTATTTATGAATCAATCTAAGAGCTCACACCGAGTTCTTTAAGCATCCGTGAACTCAATTGGTTCATATGCTTCGAGTAAGTGATATACAGCATAGCTTCTATCGATAGTCATCTTTAACGATATAACCTACTAGAAAAGATCAAACTTGGAAGAGTTTATTAAGTGATACAGAAAAAGAAAAAACAATACATTGCATCGACAATAGTCAGCACCATATGAAAAGTTTGTGTTTTGAAATGCGATCACTTCACCAGTCATTCAATGGCAAATTAAATGTTATACATAAAAGTCAAAGGATAAAACAAACATCGAACAAATTGGTGTGAAAATACACCGTAAGATACAGAAAAAAAAAAATGCACTTCGAATTATTAAAGCATTTTTAACATAAAATGACTTTTGCTGTTACCAAAATTTAATACATTACTGGATGGTAAACTTGTTACAGAAGTAGACGGAGATGGTGGTGGTGGTGAGAATGCCAAGTTTTTTCCGTATGAAAAGACAGGCGTACGGGAAGCACTAGGCTTCAATGAATCACTACCAACAATTCGTTTCTGAAAAAAATTTAATTTTCGCCAGATTTAAAATTTAATAATAGTTATGCCATAAACGACAAAAATTGGGACTTAAAACTGCAAACTTCAAGAGTGGCTTGCTATCCAAACAGTCAGTTTACGCTATCATTTTGTATTTTTACAGAATGTAAACGAACAGACACTAATTTAGTCATTTTGCTAAGAGTGCATTCTGGATCCAAGTCTAATTAAACATTCTACAATGATACTACTACTTGCAAACTTCCAATAGTTTCAACTTATGCACTGAATAAAACAGATAAGCTGTGTTGCAGAACAGCGATCAAAGAAGTCAAGTTTATAAAAAGAAAGCTGGCAAAAATTCCTAGCAAGTCATCTCAGTATGAAAATGCAAACCTAGACTAAAAAATAGTCTACTTACATTGGAGGTAGATTCATTAGATCCTAACAAGAAAAATCTTCCTGAATCAAATCTTTCAAACAATGCCGTGTTGGCACCAACATTAAGCACTGGTTCACAAGCTGAATAGCCACATTTTGCATAGAATGCTTGTTTATTTTCACTAGATAAATAAGCCTGAAAAACCCAAGAATAACTATATAACTTCATGTAAATTTCCCGATATTAGCAGAGCTTGGTTGTACAATTACTCCACGGACTATTACTTTCGGAGGCTTCTTTAAAATACAATTGCTGAGAGTTGAAAACTACAAAGTGCGACTTACTTTTTTGAAACCAAACTTCCTGGCTTCAACTTCTAGCTTTCTCATCAGCCAATATCCCAAACCTTTACCCCTTAAATCGCTACTGATGATAACAGATTCAATCCAACAACTTTGTGACATGGCAAGAAGTGGACACAATCTCGCATGGCCAATCAACTTATCCGTCTTTTCGTCGACCACAATGAATGACATAGGAGGTACTGAATTAAGTGATTTACGTAGCGTGTTTTCACGTGCACCGACACTTCGAGGCCACTCCTGACATTACTTTGCGATATAATTTTGGCAATAACAAAGTAAAATAAATTGAAATGAAATTTGAAACAAGCTGACCTGGTTTAGTAATTCGATGCATTCGGAGCATAGATCTTTCCTTGTCGTCAAGGGAACAAGAATATACTGCTCAGTGAACATTTACATTGTCGTGGTGGGATAAACTTCGAACTTTAGGAATAGTACAATGAAATGACACCTTGACATCTCGGTGTTAGGACCTAAGAACTCAAAAGGCTTGACAGCTTGCTTGAGTCAGTTTATGGGGTCAGAGCTCAGCGGTGTAAACACCAGGCACATCACCGCACGAACAAGCAACAGAAGGCCAGAGTCCCAACCGCTCAGTTGATCTTTATGAATTTCGCAGCGTCGCAAAATGCCAGTCGTCCCGTTCGGCCCGAATGCAGATATCGGCGTTCGAGGTATGGGTGTTTCAGTCGAGGTGTGTTTGTGGCGGAACTCGTGCATATCCTACGGATCCGCGATAAATTAGTTGATACTTCATGGGCATTAAGGAAGTTCCTTATAATCTATATGCTAGTGAAAGTCTCATAGCGTTGTGTGCGTGATAGCATCTCAAAGACCTGCGCAAAGAAGTTTCGAATTCTTACGCTGTTAATGCTGACCCTCACGTGGTATGTTTTTAAAAAAATAAAAACATATATAATTCATCAATTAGAATTTTCCAGGTTGGGAAAACCCGCTAATATTCTCAGACCAAATACCGCAGAACAATAGTATGTAGATTGATTGAAATAATCGATAGCAAAGGAGATACGCTGGAACTGACCTTTTATGCTTTAACAGTCAGAAGTACTGACCAAGGAATCGAGTAAATTTCGATATAAATTGGAAATCGAAATAGCTGAAATATGTGGGATTGAAGAGAAAGAAAAATGGTTGAAACAGCAATAATTGCACGGTACCAAATTTAATGGTTAAAACAACGGTACCAAAATTTTTTTTTTTTCAAAATCACAGTCGTTTTTTGAAATAAGCACAAATGCAAACCGAGAGATTTTTGTCATCATAATTGGTGTATTCATAATTAGTAGTATAGAGACTAGGATTACTTCAGCAGAACGTTAACGACATACTCTCACATCATTCATATACTAGAATGGAATTGGAAATTATGAAAGAGAATTAACTGTGATGAATTTTCATAATTGAAATAAAATCATTCGGGAGCTTTGAATTTCTTTCTCACAGCTTCAATGAATCTATTCCGAGACCGAAGTTTACAAATTGAAATAAGTAAATTGATTATTGTTAGTTTTTTTCTTAACGCTAATATGCGGTTTGCGATATTCACATTGTCTATTTGCAAAGTATTTTAAGGCTGCTGTTGGACATACATTAATTAAATTTTTGAACAGTATTATATTCCGAAATGATGCAGACGAGGCGATGTTACCAAGTTTATCCTGTGTAAATAACCTATTTAACACGATAGTCAGCATAACCCGTTAAACACGACAGTCAGCGTAACGTAACCCATTCTATACTGTATTCTAAGGATGTAGGTTACTAATAATAAGCTGAAGTTGTCCTAGGGTTTCAGTTATGTTCATTTCAGATTTGCTAAATGAATAAAAGATTAGTTTTGTTTTTATTTTGAACACAAAGTGTTGGTATATTGCGAGGAAATTTGGATTATTTACAAGGGTTAAACTATGAGATGCGTGATTAAAATAATACTTTTCCAAGTTAATTGTAATTATTGATATATTAAAATAATACTCTTCCAAGTTTATTGTAATTATTGATATATTAAAATAATACTCTTCCAAGTTTATTGTAATTATTGATATATTAAAATAATACTCTTCCAAATTTATACATGACTGTTTTGAAAATGTGCGAGGGACCCTTCATCTTGATCGTCGGTTTTTTTTCTTAATTTTAATCGCTGAATCTGATTACGGGGGTTTGTAGTTTGCAAATATTGGTTTCCATAATTACTTTGATTTGTTGGTTTCGGCTACTTATTTTTAAATGATTTTGCATCGACGTTAAGAGTGAAGGTAAAGGGTGAGTAGGGAAAAGAGTTACTTTTTGCTTTCCAGCGAATAATTTTGAGGAGAAAATTTGAACGATTTGCTACAAGAAGAGATCGCAAGCGCTCTGATTTAGGTTGAGCTAAATGGCATCATAATTAAAATCACTACAATAAATCCTGACCAGCTTAGGTTATGCTTGCATTGATAGAATATTGGGAGGTTATTTGGGCCAACTTGTTGATCTTAAGTTTTCAGATAGAAATCTTTTTACTTTCATTCAATATCCCTTTCGTTTAGATCTTTTGATATTAATTCTGTGAAATACTAATAAGATATTCACAGCTAACTTTTCTATATGCCAATTTACCATCTGCATCTTTGCCAATGAAAAGTAAAATTCGAGATAGTTTCATTGAACGGTAATTGTAGTGAGGTAATGGGAAATTTATTGACAACAGTTTTATCAAAATGCGATTTGATAATTTTAGTTTCTATTTACAGAATCGCTAATTTGCTGTTATTTGTCAGCTGTAATAAGAAGCGCATAAAGTATTAGAAAAAACGGAGATGTTTGAACGATTCTTAATAAATATTATCGTAGATTTCACCAATCAACAAAGGATGTGGCAAAAATTACCTCTAATTTTAATCATCTTTTGCGGGCAGGTAACCGTATCCTACATGTTCCGAAATGAGATTTTAACATTTCAATTGCAATTGTGCGGACTTTATGCAAATTCGTTTCAATAAAAAGAACAATATCCTGACCTTTCCGTGATAACTTTAACGATATTCTTGGTAAGAAGATTGGTCGAATTTTTATCAATCACAAATTCGTAATTATTCATAGGAAATGGTTACTTCCTTGCTGCTTTATTTGGGGATTAAAAATGCGATCAGATGCAGTGAAATCAGTGGTAGCAGAATGACGCAAACGAAGATATGATAACAAGATGAAGCATTATCAGAAAAGTCGAGGCGTGAACAGATTCAGATTCTCAGCTGAATTGTTCAATAATAATCACAAACACATCACATGAAAGAAGAAAGAAAAAGGCAATAATAATTTTTAATTAATAATCGTACATTTGATAATTTTTTAAATAGCAATAGCAACAGCGATATATGGAATATTAATTTGGGGGACATGAACAGCTTTAGCATTTTCGAAACGTTTTATTTAAAATGTGAAGCTTAACGCACTTCCTCTCAACATAACCCGATCTATAAATTCCTAGAGATCATTCTGTTATTTAAGGCCTGGCAACTTTTGACATTATCTGAAATTATAAGTTCAATTGAACTGAGTTCTCCCTTTCTTGACAACTGAAAGTGAGTGGTATTGACCTTTCAAATTGAAAAAAATCGAGACCTGACCTTCCATGAAAGAAGAAACTTTTGAACTTTACATTTCTCAAATTTGAAAATGAAAAAATTAAAATTATTTAGTGTAAAAGAACATGTCAGTAAGGAAGCAAAAGATTGTAATGAAATAAGCAGTCCTTGAGTTAATCGTTCTCGACTGACCTCGTTTTGACCGTGGACAATTTGGCTTGTAGTTTAATAGAGAACGATGAAACTGTTCGACACCACAGAAGTTCTTCTTCAGCAATATTGAATCCTGAAAAGTACTTGCACTTCAATCCAACAATTGAACTCTTTAAATAAAAATGAAGAATGAATCGATGCTCACAAGTTTATAACAAATTCAAAGTTCTATTGAGCAGGAAATCATTAGCTGGGATCAGGAAATATTAAACTAAATATTTTACAAATATAAGGAGTGGACAATGGTCAAAGACTTTTCTAGATTTGGCATTGCTGTATGGATGTCAAAGTTGTTGCTGAAAATTGAATATTACTCGAATGAGTACGAATACTACTACTTTCGATTGTTCCAAATCTTCCCCAGGCATAGAGAGGTGTCAGGCCTAATTATGCGATCAATGAGGAATTGAGAAATAATATTACATTGGCATGCTCGAGCCAATCGATGACACAACTGCAGTAGAGGACGTTGTCGTAGAATTTGATTGGCCATGCCTCAGTGAGAAGAGCATCCGATTCCAAATGTCGAATACTGTTCCGCTCCACGATGACCTCTCCGACATTGACGATATTTGCAAAGGCACGCTCCGAGATGTTCCCAATCTTGTTGTCACTCATTGTTAGGCATCCGACCGTGTAAAGACCAGCGAATCCTTCCGTACTGATAGCACCGATGTCATTGGAGGTGAGATGAATCTGCGTAGAAATTAACTTTTTAAACATTTAAAAGTCTTGAGAAAGGCAAGGTATAGTTGGGCATGTTTAGATTAAAGCATTGCTTACTTCCCGCACATGTGATAGAGCTGCAAATATACCTGCTGAAATAGAGAAATGCGAACGACTAATTTCAAGCCTAAAAAAAATTATTTTAAGAAATTTTACAAAACAAAACTTTCCAGTAAATTGCTTGATAAATCAATTGGATCCATTTGAGTTGATAGAGAGATTATCTGACAATAAATTTGAACAATTAATTAAGAAACATTTTCACCAGTGGAACGATTTATTGTCAAATAATGTCTTTATCAACAACGCCTACATTGATAGATTTGTTGTACTGAATGATTCAACAGTTCTACTTAATTAATTATAGAAAAACAAGAAGAAATAGAATAAAGACAGAATGATTTAATTGATATTTTACAGTTTCCAATGTGAAACTTTTGTGTTAATTAACCTATGCACTCTGGAAACATTTTCGAAGGGCCGTGGTCCGAATGAAATCACACCGAATAAATTGAAAAAGTCAACTTGAGTAAGCCCTGCAAAGGCGTGCCCTTCAATTTTCAGCTTTTCACCTTCTAACGTGAATTCTCTCAGACGGCTCAGCTCCCTGCAACACGAGCTACAGAATGTGCCCACCTCGACAAGAATTAATTCAAACTGACCAATATAACGAATTGAACTTATTATGATTTCAGCTTCTACGCCAAAGAGAAATTAAAACAATAAGGATAAGTAATAGTGAAACACAGAGTTAAAACAGAGTAACTAACACACCTGAAGGAAGCGTCTCGTACTCGGTTGAAACTGTTATTGATCAATTGGATTCGCAAACCATGTCTGTTGGAAATTTGCGAAAATGAATTCTTCGCAATCGTAGTTAGCAGCGGATTATTAGCTATGCGAAGTAATCTGGAAAAATTACCGGGATATCTCAATGAATTCATCATTTTCGACAGTCATTGGTGCAATAAAGCCAATATACAGCAAATAACTGGGCAGTGAGCAGTTCCATAATTAAATGACAAGAAAACTTAATTAATAACGATGTCGACTAATTAAGACTTGTCATGTTCGTGATAGCATTTCATTCCAGTTATTAATTTCAATAATTGCTGTAATTAAAGATGCACGTGCGAATGAAAATTTTTTCTACTGTTGTAGACTACAGTAATCTAATCAGATCCAAAAATATAAAAAATTTTGAAGTATTTCTCAAAACTGATCGATCTGTTTAACGATGCCTGATAGGTAATGCCTTACGCTAAATGCGTGATCATGCTGTCTACCTCATGCCTTTAATAATAACCATCAAAGGATGGTATTACTGAAAAAGTGTCATTTCACTAAATTTAATAGAACTAAAACCAGCGGCTTCATCTTTCTACAGTAAATTCCACGAATATTTGAATTTCACCGAAAAGTTGTCGGCAAATTACAATAAATAAACGTAAGCAGAAATCAACAAGTTATCCCAAACTTTATCAAAATTTATTTTATTTGAAATTTAATTTATTTCCGTTTGAACTGCTTCATGACTTTGCTAATGAACTTTATAATTTTTGAATGCAATTTATTTCAAAAGTATTAAATTAATGAAATGAAAGAAATAGCATTGAAGCCTGAAATGTTCTATCTTCCGTGGAAAGTATGACGAATGAAAGCGAAATAATGAAAAGCCTTACCTTAAATGATTTAAGCCTTTGAATGCAAATTTTTCGATTGTATGCAGCCGGCCGCAGTTCTCGACTATCAACTCCCTCAGGTGTTTACACCTGGACCAGCACATTACTGCTCATTTTAATCATTTCGCTTATCATTAATTATGATATAATTGTCAAATTGCTAATCAATTTCAAGATTTTAATTTCTGCTGCAATGAGAGATGGATGTAAAATGTCGCAAATTAATGTTTTAGAGTTTCCTCGTCAAATCTTTTCACAAATATTTTGACAAACTATAGTATAACCTCGAAGTATTGAGGAATTCCTTTAGCAAAGTGGATTTTCGAAGCGAAAGTTAATGAAATTATCATTTAAACAAATTCTTATCATTTCTACTTTTGCAACTTTGATGAAATATTTGGAAGAAGTCAAACCATTGAACTGCGTTTTTAACCTTTTCCCTCTCAAAAGATCCCTTGCATTCGCTAAGATAAAGAAACCTGGCAACTGTATCACACACACCCACACACACA
>JABVXS010001885.1:0-11304 GCA_013365335.1 Madathamugadia hiepei | reverse complement strand
TGTTGAGAACCGACCGCTCACAAACCCAAACAAAATGAACTTTTTTCCTGTGCTTGTTATCGGCAAGGAATCAAACAATTTATTTCACGAAAAGCGAAAGAAGTAATCAGAAGTAATGAACGACAAAAGGAAATGATAAAATGAAGCAGTCGAACGTCGCAACTATCCTCAAGCACAGGTCGAAAAGCTTCAAAAACTTTCAGTTACACACCGTTTTTGTGCATCTGCTTTCACACCTTAACTAATCAGATTGCAACACATCGAAGGTCATGCCTCAACAAGCATTGATCACAAAAGGTCAATAGAGAAATCTCCTGGGTCATTTATAACTCCTATGATCTCTATAAATTCACATACTATACTCACCTTATTTTCTCGAATAATATTATAATGTAAATTTACAAATTATTTCGGCCTTTTCCTCCGACACCAATCAAAAATTGGGCACATTAAAAATTTTAATTGGAAATCATTGACAATGAGTTAATTTTTTGGATTAAAACCTTGAATGAATTAATTAAACTTCGTTTTCTTTTTTTACAGGTAAGCAAAGGTAATGATTGGCCTGTTGTATTTTTTCGCGAAATTGATATTACGCAACCAGATTTCATGAAGCTTTCACTGTTTGATGTTGTTGTAGGTTTTGCGGGATTTTTTTTTCTTATTTCATTTCAATTTTCAATTCATTTAAGAAACTCACTTATAGCTATTATTTTTCGTCCGTTTAAAAAAATGTCATTTATTAATTTCAAAATTTTAAAACCTTTTTGAGATGGAACCAGTTTTAATTGAATTAAAGAAAAAAGTACCGAAAAACTTTTTGTTATTTTAAGCGGTACTTTCTTCAGATCACGGCAGTACTTCGTGTGTGTGTTCTGATCCTATGTTATTCCATCTTATTGATTGGACATTGGCTTCCTGTTGCTGTTACAACAGTTGCTACCACAATTTTTCTTCTCCTTAAGGTTCCTTGAACTTTTTTCAAAAAAATTTTAAAAATTTATGAGTTAAAAAACTAGGTTTTTGATAACAAAAATAAAAAACAAATAACTGTTAAGAAATTTGATTAAAATTTGTATCAGTTTTAAATTACCATTTTTGAATCAAATCAACAAAAAAATTTTAATTCAATTGATAAAAATTGAAATAAATTTTTTTTTTTTTTGAAATTGCTAAATTGAATTGTTTTTTTATGGAATTGCTTTTCTTGCTATAAACTTGTTTTCTTTTTTTTTTAATCAAACTTATCAATGAAAGTTGCCATGTTCCGCCCTGTCAGATGAGAAATCGATAATAAAAATGATTTTCAGGTTTTTCTTTTCTTAATTTCATACTTTTCTTACAGGCATTGTTTTTCTTCTCACCAGCACAAGGTAGTCTCCCGCAGTATACGGTACTGGTATCCTCGTTTGTGGTTGCCTGGTTGCAACTGTGGTTGGTACCATTTCATATGTTACCACGAGGACGCGGTTACATGATCATGCCAAGTCATAATTCACCTTCAACAAGTACTACAGAAGGAAATCTTCAAAGCGATGAAGACTTCCGGTCAGCTATGGAATATTCTTCCGGTATGTTTCAGTGGTTGGATAACGGAAAAAATATCGTCTAAATCCATTGATTACTTTGAAATGTCAACTATTTCGGAAAATTAAAGCGTAATCTGTGAGCAATTGACACGGTTCACGATAGATCACAATCAATGAAATGGATGATACCATAAAATTATTTATTTTATTTCTTTAGCAAAAACGGAATTTTTTATTGAATTTTTCCAAAATTTGCATCACAAGACTATTATAATTGAGTAATTACTGGATGCAATGATCATTTTTTATCTCGTGCAATCGTTAATTTGACATTTCTTTTTGTAATTTAACAAATTGATTATGACTAATCCAATAATTGAACTTTGGTTGAATTCAGATTCTGATGACGAAAATTTATCAGCGATATTGATTGCCGGAAAGGTATACTCAAAGGATCGGTACATTGCTGAAGTAGAAGAAGCAAAATTAAAAGCTAAACAATTGTTGGCACAAGTTAATTCATGGAAACTTTTGCATAAGTTTGTTTGACTTTCGTTGGAATACTTCCAGAAATTATTGTTGTTGTTGTTTTTCTTTTTAAAAAAAAACGAATTTTATTTGTTTAAAAGGTTAGATTTAAAAATAATCGAAATTCAATGAAGTATAACAGAAAAAATGAATAACATTTACAATTATTTGCACAGTGAATTTTAATCAACTTTAACAAACTATCTAATTGAATTCAAAATGTCAAATTCTTCCCAATTTGCAACATTTTGGTGTGATCTCACAGCAAAAACATTCATAATTTTTGTTCCAATTTCAGGTCGCATCCAGAAATCCGTATTTCGAATGAGAAGCAAATTTTTTTCATTCAAGATACAATTGCTTGCTCACCAAAATCACTATTCAAAATTATTTGGAAGGATAATAAATTGTGGAATAAGCAAATTAGTGATTTCAAAGTGTTTCTTTTTATAATTAATCAATCAATGATTTAATTGAGTAATGAGATGAAACTGATCTTATTGATCAGTATTTTGCGATATTTTACGACAATAACATTTTTGCTTTTCACACGTATGTTCCATTTCATTTGCTGAAATTTCAACAATGACATTAGGCTATTTGTAATTCTATTGCTTATTGTTCTAGGTGTTATCTCGCATTGATCCAACTACAGAGCTAGTCTATATCACCACTGTTCCAGTACTACGTGGCTACGTTTCAGCACGGTCATTCTTTTTCTCCTTTCTACTTTCGTCTCTAATGATCTCGCAGTTTAACAACAAGTCTTCAGAATGTTAAGAGAGTGCGGTATACTTTAGGGACTGAATCTCAGGTATGGCAACATAAATTGTTGTCTGGAAGGAAGTTCATGATAGTGATACTTTATCGATGGATGGTAATTAACAGTGCAATCCACTAAAGGGAAAAAGTTAATGGGAAAATGATTTTTATCATTAAACTTAAAAGAGAATATTATTGCTTCGAGAAATGCGGCACTTCTTTCTTCTATCCAAAATTCATGATTCCGGGATATGAAAAAGAAGGTAGCATGGAATGATTACAGAGATTTCCTGGATATTCGTAGAATGATGCTTGACACCGAAAACGATATATACGAAGGGGCCTACGTTTCTGTCGATTCCTCTACCGTACCAACAAATGGAAATCAAAAACTGATACGTGGAATTAATGGAGCAAATTACGTTCGTGTAACACGTATTTCTGGTATTTCGAAAATGTCGCAGATTGAATGGATTCAGGATAGTGATGTAAAGGTTAGCTAATCCCTTCGTTTCATATTTTTCATTTTAAATCTGATAGTTCAGAATTAAATTAAAATTTTCCGAAGATTCAATGATGTATCATTAAGCTTTCCTGCCAACGCAACAACCACTTACTTCCTTGCACTAACTATCAATCATATCATTCAAGTTAGATGACGGGAAAAGTTCGAGTTTTTTGAAATGGAATAGATCATTTGTGAAAAGATTTTCAAAATTTGAAAAGCTTCAACAAATTACAGAGTGGCATTCCACGGCGTCTTCTGGAAGGTTCCATGTGTACTTTCATACGGAATTATATGGAAAACATGAAAGCATTCATTAATAATCATCCTAATGAATATCCATAATGAATGCAATTCAATTCTTCATTTCCGGTTACTTGCGCACAAATCCGGGTATACATTATCAATTGACTTGTGCTTTCTCTCAACCATCTCAAAATATGTTGGGCCAGAGAAGCAGGGAGTTAGAGTAGATAACCTAAACATCGATCTCAAGAATTAAAGCTAGACAACGCGAACATGGGCCAAGAAGTTTAACTGGATGACTCGAACATTGAACCGAAGAACCAAGAAATTGGAGTGGATGACCCCTAAGCAAGTGGTAATGAAGTCCTGCTTTCCGGCCAGTGTTCATTCAGTGCTTCACCAATGGGTAGATTTAGGGTCAATCATCCTTAACAACCTTAATCTACAATACCAAACTATTACTGGGGAATTAATTAGCAACAACAATAACTAGTTTTGTTAATCGAATTTCTAAATAGAATTGAAAATATTTAGGTGTCACTGATACATTCATAAATGTCCGGAAGTTGAGCAAAATGATTAAAAAGCTCATTTTTCAGGTTATTGCAAAGAAATGACAATTATCAAAATCGAAGAAATAATTAGCAAATTTTTTTTGTCTTTTTAATTCAAATTAATCAATGAAATAGATATTTCTGTTTACTATCAAAATTTTTTTTTGAATGACAAAAAAGTTGTAAAACAATCTCTGCGATACTATGATATTCCTCCCAAAATTATCACTTTCCCTAATCACTACCTTCATGCTTATCGTCCGATCTCACTTCATTTACTTTTTTTATCAAAAGTTTTAGAAAAAATAAACTTTAAAAAGAACTTTTTTTCAAGTATTTCATTTTTGTCCTGTTATAATGATATTTTTCTGATCAAATATTCTTTGATCGTCGCCCTAATCGATCACCAATCGATCAAAGTAAGACTTAAATAAAACTTAAAATTTTGTAATTTTAATGCCATATGAATTTAAAGTGATGCTAATTTTATCAGAAATATATGAATTATCCTTCTGACTTCTTTAGTGGTCAAAAATCGTTTGAAACAATTATATTTCTGATAATTTTGCCTCATTTACAGCATGAGAATAGAATGACGGAAAAGGTGACAACAAGTACGTTTCATCACGTCTGCATCATTAGTCTATGTTAGAATCAAGAAAGACGTACTGATGGCAATTCGAAATTTTGTAATTTTACCGCCATATGAATTTAGAATGACATCGATCCTATCTATTACAAGACAAGCTAATTTAGTTGTTATCAAAATGAAGCGGTGAAAGAAATTAATTACTGGTAACATTGATAGATATCCTATCCATACAATTCAAAATTTAACGATAAATTGAATTTTCGTAAATAAAGTTTATTAGTATATATTAAGCAGTTAATTGATTTTGAAATAATCCACTTTTTTTCCGATGTTCGCCATGTGGAATGTTGAATGCCGTAATTCAATTGCGATGGTTAAAATTGAAGAAAATTTTCAGCATAGGTTGGCTATAGAGCGGATTGTACAAAGGTTGAGTGAAAGAAGTTTTGTAAATAATTCAAGATATTTCAAGAAGCATTAGCACATGTTGATCAGTCTAGGTTAGCTAATTTCGGTAGCTAATAGTTTTAAGAGAATTTAGGCAAAGGACTTTTAGCAGTATGAAACCACTTTCCGGAAATTAGCATGCAACCATTCGGTTTGATGCTTTACCGGAAGTAGAACATTGAAGGGGATGATTACGTTTTTTTTACGTTAATCATTCAAGCGGAATTGTATCTGTGGGAATTCCGGATTTCATTGATGAAGACGGAACACAAGGCTCGTAAGAATTACTCAGAGAGAGAGAGAGAGAGAGAGAAAGAGGAAACAGCAATATTTTGGTACTACAAAAATAACAATTAGTATTGAGCAGTGCAATGGGTAGGAAATGAATTGATAATATACGGTGGCTTCCTCAATCCTGCGATACTCAACGGATCTTGAAACATTGACGGTGGCAATAATTTCCTATAATAATTTAGTGCAATCCAACAATCAATTTGTTTCAAAAATTTGAAAAAACTTCATAAAAAATTTTTTAAATATTTTTCGAAATGCCAAAGTGACAAGTTGTTTTATGTAAATATATTTATGAAATGCTAAGTAATCCAAGCAGATCGTTTTGTTTTAATCATAAAAAATTGATTGCATTTTAAGCTTAAATTGATCAAAAATTGTTTTAAAATTTTAATTTATTCGAATTTAAAAATCTATCAAATTTGCAACAATTTTTCAATCAGAAATGAAAATTCCAAAAATCTCTCCAAAAAAAATCAAAGATTTTTGAAAAAAAAGGAAGAATTAATTTAGACTTTTCATCTATGATTGTCATTTGTCATGCTGTTATTTAACAGGGATATTTCAATGAGTATGAAAATAAAATTAAATCTTCAAATGTACCTCTTTTTTCGGCAACATACAGCAAGAACAATGACGGTAATAACAAACCAAAGGGCACATAAAGCTACAGGTATGAAGAGAAATAAAGCTGAAATATTGTTTAGCCACAAATCATTGTTTAATTTAAGAAAATAATAATAATAATTCTTAAAGACACTACCGTAATATAATTCATCTTGTCAACCACAAATATCGGATACCGTTGAAAATTGATTTTTGAGAATTTAAATAACTTACTACTGCCATTATCTGTTTCGTCGATTGTTTTGCCACCGATATAAAGTTCATTTCCGATATCATTATAATCCTTGGCAAATGGTGGTGTGGTTGTTGAACGCATCTTCACATTTTCCTCATTCTTCCCTTCCAGCACAATCATCCCAGTATTCACCTGACAAAAAATACTGGTGTGAAAACTTCGAATTTACAATTTAACAAGTAACTTATGTCCACCACACTTCGATCAATGAAGCTTACAATTTAACAAGTAACTTATGTCCACCACACTTCGACCAATGAAGCTTACAATTTAACAAGTAACTTATGTCCACCAATGAAGCTTACAATTTGACAAATAACTTATGTCCACCACACTTCGATCAATGAAGCTTACAATTTAACAAATAACCTATGTCCAGCAATGAAGCTTACAATTTAACAAGTAACTTATTCCACTACAGGTTCATTACGTCCACAGCAAGTAAAAGCAAAAAATGTTGGAAAATTTAAAATAGGAAGTATTGATTTTTGCCTGTTCATTGTTCCAATAATGCATCAGGAACGGTGTTTCGTCTATGTCGCCGTCTATTTCGACACTTTGCGGTATTCCAAGTGGAACGGACCTAATTGCATTGTCAAGGATTGGCGTTATTGGCTCTTAATGGACAGTAGCTTTCGTCAAAATAATCATTTGAAAAACAACAAATAATATCGATTAAATGTTTACAACGATAGAGCTAAATAATATTCAATGATTTTTTGCGGTAGAAAAAAGTTTTCGTGAGCATTTTTTTTTTTTGTTATTGGATTATTAACAAACCATATAGGATTTAAATAAATTTGTATGAATTTTAATAGAATTTTAAAATGAATTTTGAAATTTATTAATGTTTTTATACAATGAGAACAAAGGAAATCATAATGAAACGAACCAGTTGGAGCATTCCTTTCAAGACAGTTGAAACCATCGCCATGAAAACCATCTTTACAGACACATTCCGGTCCGTCCGGAGATTTCTCACTGCAAACAGCATTCACGGAGCATTTCGTTTTATACCGCAGATAACATCCATCCATTTCTGCAGCAAACTTACATTTAAATGAAATGCTTGCCGAAGAACATATTTCGTCACTTCTCGAAGTCAATATTTTTAAAATTTCAATTTTTTGTCGAAACAGGATTTTTGAGTTTTTTCATTTCACAAAATTAAAGGATCAGAAGGAAAAAATAAACCTCCAATGCTAACACATCTGAGCCGTTTAAGTGGCGTGAAAATTTTTCCAAGAAGATGAAAAACTTGAAAAGTCATGA
The DNA here is from genome assembly GCA_013365335.1 of Madathamugadia hiepei. Classification (NCBI taxonomy): domain Eukaryota; kingdom Metazoa; phylum Nematoda; class Chromadorea; order Rhabditida; family Onchocercidae; genus Madathamugadia; species Madathamugadia hiepei. Next base: position 3,716 of record JABVXS010001885.1, on the reverse strand, counting down.
CGTACGTTTGCATGTGAAGCCATCACCCGTGTAAAGTTCATTGCATTTACAGCGATATGTACCGATCTCGTTGATACACGTTGCCTTCGATGAACAATAATGTCTTTCCGTGATACATTCATTCACATCTACAACTAATTCTCTCATTATCACATTGCTAATTAGTCGTTAAATCTCGACCGGAAACAATTAATTATGAGTTTTTGACAAGTGATATTTATGAAACCGAATAATGAAGTGTGAAAGGTCAAAACTGTTAGTTTTGTTTCTGCTAAAATTTGTAAAAACTTTCCAGCTATACAAACAAACTGACCTTTCCTATTCATTTAAATTCATTTAAAAAACATTTGCCAAGCTGATAATTTAAATATTTTTCAATAAGCAAACCTTCGAAACAACTGACACCTGCCCAACCGTCTGCGCATTGAGCATTGGAGCAAAAACCGGTGGCAAAATCACATGGAATATTATTACGACAATGACATTTATTCGCGCAACGGAATCCCCAAGTACCCGCGGCACATTCTGAAACGGACATTTGCGTTAATGAATTTCAACCATTCAAATATTTCAAAACCACTTGAACTTACCCAATCAATTAAGCAGAATTCGCTAGTGTAGTCACATAGTACAGTAGGGTACGAGTATACGCTATCATCAAACATAGTACTACGGTATCATCACTACGGTAAGAGTGTTCACACATGACTCATTCACACATCAGCATCGACCTGTAGTGTGCAGAGTGCGGATTTCTCCTCCCAAACAAGTAATTAATCACGCACTCACCAAGACGGCACGGATTAAATGGTGAAAATTGAAGGAAAAAGAGGATAGGGTCATAAGTCAATTCAAACTTCCTCCGATAACCAATGTCGAGGACTCCTGGAATGCAGCCATAAAGTAATTACAGAAGCTGCTCGTCAAGTACTAGGCACGACGATCCCAGGAAAGACGACATGGTTGTGGACTGATGAGGTCAAAACGATAATGCGAGAAAAGAAGAGATTATACTATGTCTTCCTGGCCAATAAATCTCCGCAAAACTGGCAAGCATATCGAAAAGTCAAATCAGACGCAAAAAGGATAGTGGCAAAAACAAAGGAGAGACGCTTCGAAGATCTGTACCAGCGACTGAGTACGAAAGATGAAGAAAAAGACATATATCGACTGATGAAGCATTGTCACCAAAAGACGATGGACATCGAGCAGTTCCACTGCATAAACGACGCAAATGGCAAACTGCTAACCGACCCTACACAAGTAACAAACCGGTGGAGAGAATACTTCATGATGACGTCACGGGAATGTACACTGTGGGAATTCAAAATTTGAATTATGCTGATGCAGTAACTCTTACCATGAATCGTGCTACCTTCGCACGATTCATTCACCCACGGTTCCCAACAACGAGAACACGGTCAGCAAGATTTCTAAAAACCTTAGATTACACTGAATATAAACTGTTGAAATGTCTTTAAAATGCAGAAAAAGTACAACGATAAGCAAAGGTATTTCAACAGTTTATATTCAGTGTAATCTAAGGTTCGCCTTTTTCCGGAAGATTGAGTATCCGTAATTTTCAGAGCTAAGAAAACAGTTGACGTCACATCAAATAAACTGTCAACATCATCTCTTTCTTTTCTACAAATGTTTGCTTCATATCCAATGGTGGTGCAATTAATTATCTCATAGAAAGAATAAATTTCTTTCATCCATTTAAATTTGCAAATGAACTCATTTTCAGTACTGATTTCAGAAAATCTGTTGCACATAATTCATCATAATTGATCAATGAACTGTGGTTCACGTACCCTTGTACTGACACAAATCACCGGAATATAAGTGGTGACATTTGCACTTGCCATCCTCCAAATCTCCATGTCTTGAGCATTTTTCATCATCGGTTGGCACTTTGTCGAAAATGTTCACATGGGCGCAAGATCGAAATGTATATTTTGGGCTACGTTCCAGAGCATTACGTTCCAGCAAAATCATACACGATGTACACGGATGTGTGAGCCTAACTGTTGCACGCTGTGCCCTGCAAGTACTTCGCTTCTTCTGTATCACCTCTATGGAGAGCTATCATAATTGTCTTCAGAGCAATAATCTTCTTATTTGGCAGAAAGCGAAAACGTTGAAAGTTCTAGAAACATATCCACCATCCTCATCGGTTAACTTTTTAAAAGTTTTGTTGCGTCAATGTCACCGTGGTTCTTTTTTTCGCACAGTTCTACCAATTTCAAAAACAAAAAAAAATCGGAAAAGATGGACGTTATTTTCTGACTCAGAAAAAGATATTCATGATCGCTGAGATTTGCAAAAAATTCACTTTGAAATGTAACATCAAAATTTGATATGACTTGATGAGAGAGCGATCACTTCGAGAATTTTTCAAATCTTTTCATCCGTTTACTTTAAATAAAATTTTTTTGAAGATAAGTTGCATTTAAATGCTGAAAATTACGTCTGATCGTCCAAGCCTGCATATTCTCCTTCTAGAGGAGCTAATTTCTCAATGATATCACCATCATCAGTTATCACAGTTAAGCGATAGCCACCCTGCAATTGCAATTCATAAATTTTTTCCAAACTACCTTTTCAAATTCAATTATTCCTTCATCACTTGATTTTGCAACAAAATAAAAAAAGTTATTAAAAATTATAATATCAGTAAATTTTTTTGGAAAAATCCGAACTTGTGATGCAAATTTCAGCTACAGAACAAGCATAACGGAATAGTATATGAAAATCAACTAACCTGATGTGGGACTTGTAGTCGCCACGTAAAATTGTAAGATTCACTGACGTAAAGATCAGTGTACAATGCTTCAATTATTTGAGATTAAATTTCAATAAAATTAAAGAAACAAATTAAGGAAGTTCATCATGATTGCAATTTAAAAGAAGCAATTGACTAAATGTAATCTTAATTATTATTTCTTTTGCTTTTAACCTAGATGGCTGAGGTTCAATGAGATTTGATCAGATATTGAGATACTCAGTGAAATGTTCCATTCACTTGATCATCTCAAGATCGATTGAATTTACGATGCTGAAGGAGTTCCGGATAGTGCTAACGATCATAATCATAATATTCAACTAATTACTAACGATTTTTGGGTCTCGGGACACATGGACTGATTGTACGGACGTTATCCAAGAAATCTATTGGTGGGAAGCGTGCCGTAGGGAACGTCAATGACACGTGTCCCACCACACTGCACCATAGCAATACTTGCGACAGCAGTAAGAATTTCCACATCAACCACCTGCGGCATTTTTTTGGGATAAATTATCAATACAGTTGAGCAAAGGTTTTAGAAGACGAAAGACGAAAGACCAATGAAACTTCAAGCATTATCTATCACAGAAAGATGGCAGTTCAGATAGATCTTTGAACTAATTCATCTTTCTTGAACTTTTTATTCAAATGACGATGGACAAATAATGTACAATGAGGTGAATGGTCACTATTATAGTGGTCAAGGATATACGGTATAGTTAAGGATGACAGTAAGATGTCACCTAATTTTCAATTTCACATAAACGAATTTCGAAGTGTGAATTAAAAATTAATTATGTTTGTATTGGCATGTGTACGGAAAAGTTAGGAATTGTGGTTGAGAAAGGTGGAGAAAATTTGGTTTTGTCTGCTTTGAATGATCGAATACTTGATGAGTGATACCTGGATAGAGATATCAATACTGTCT